>VUQS01055764.1:7537-22708 GCA_015108495.1 Heterochromis multidens | reverse complement strand
AAAAAAAAAAAGAAGTACACAGCTGTGATTTACTGTGCAGGGGCCTCTGGAAGAGATTTAAAATGAAAATGTCCATGTAAGAGTTTCATACCTTTCTCCATTTTTCTGTCCCCGCCACTTCTTTTACGTTCCGGTTCATGTGTGCTGCTGCAGTGTTATGCTCTCATTGGTTGAGACGCGTGATGACGCCCATCCCAAGCCTGTACATCCCACCACCTGTGACCCATGTTTTTGTGTATTCAGAGCCAGTGAGCAACGGACTTTCAATAATAATAATAAAACTGCGTTAACGCGCGATAAAATAATTGTCGGCGTTAATTAATTAATGCGTTAACTTGATAACGCATTAACTTGCCCAGCCCTAATTTAAATATATATGCTTCTCATGGTCATTACCCAATTTTTATTGTTTTGTGAGACTTAAAAGGTTTGGTGCATTACTCTGGAAAAAAATACACCATGACTTTGATTTTACACTTTTTCAAATTGTTTTCATTGAGTTTTTCCACTTTTTGCTGTTGTTGTCTTTTGTTGCTGCTTTTTTATGATTTTTTCCTCATAAACTTCTCATATTGTGATTTTTCCCCCCATCCATGATGGATGTGAGTAAATACAGCTGGAGCTCCGAGCAAGCTCTTCTGTATCAGGAAAACGTGATGTGATGTGATCTGAAGGACTGGTGTGTTTTTGTGTGATGGAGGTCATTAGTGTGTTACGTTTCTTTGTTAAAGTGTCTCCAGTGTGTCTGGGATGGAGGCACGCACCCCATCCTCCTCCCACATGTCTCTGCACCTCCACCCAGCTCTTTTCTTGTTATTTATAGTATTCTTGTGTACTTTTATGGAAGAACTGCATTGAATAAGAAGCCTAACAGTGTGAAAATAAAAGCTCCCTGTCCATTTTTCTCCTGCTTTGGTTGAAACATTTACTGAAGACTTTACATTTTTTTTCAGTGGGTTTTAATTTAAGTCTGATTATTTCCATCTTCTTTTGCTGCAACTACAGTAATGGTACTTATTACAGTAGTAGAAGTATTTGATACACAAAAAGGCCGACAGGTTTTGGCCTGTGTGTGTTAACTGTGTTAGTCTTACAGAGAATAAACGTGCAGATGTTGATTCCTGCTGTTCTTCAGCCTGGAGAAACCATTACACCGCTGCTCCATATGGATCAGAAAAAAATTACTGCTTTAAATATTTGTTTAGTTGGGTTTTTGTTCATTATGTGTATTTTTGTCAGGAATCACATCTGAGAGAACAGGGACTCAAACCAGCGATCTGTAGGTTACTAGTCAGCTAGTTTTTTTTTTTCTTTGTTTTTAAGCTGCCCATCCGAATGGCCTGTGTATGCTTGCAGTTGTCGCCTTCATGAATGCTGTGGCCGGGCTGGAGACAGGAGAGTACGAGTGAGTCGGTCTGTTAGTGCAGTAGCTCAGAGATTCACAGATTATACAGAGATGCTGCAACAGCTGAAAAAGATGAGACTTTCCGGAGAAAACTCTGGTAAAAACTCTGCGATTGCTTTTTTCCCCGATTCCTGTTTTGACTTCTCGTACTCCTGTACCGGCGCTGACGCAGTTTTCGTTTGATCGTTCAGCAGTAGACTGCTGTGAGTCTGGCGTGCTTCAACATAAGTATGAATGGTTACAGGGCTGTGGTGATGGCACAGCTGGTGCATGCGACTGCCAATGCGGTGACCACACAGCAGACTAGAAAAGGCCCTGTTGAGGATGCAGCAAAAGTCGCCTGCTGGGAGGCAACCTGTCGACAAAGAGTTGTGGTCTGACTCAGACTGACTGCAATCACTCTCAGACAGATTTGGGAGAGTCTGCAAATAACTTTTGTCTAATTTATAAACACAGATTGTCAACATGTTGCAATCAAGTCAGTCAGTCTGCACCTGTAAGTGCAACTTGTCTGCGACACGTCTCTTTGCAATAGGGGACTTGACTCAACTGGCTGCCAGCTGGTTGTATTCTATATCTATCTATCTATCTATCTAAAAAAGCAAGGTTACCGAGCGCCCATGTCATTTTGCAGTTAAATTGTCATCCTGCAGCAACTATATCACTCTTTGTGGAGAAATTTCTGTTTCAGATCTATGAAATTCTGGCTGGACTCTGACTGGAAGTAGTTAATATGAATTTCTGTGTATGTGTGTATTATCACAAGCATGCAAGTGCCAATGTGAGAACGTTCAATCACAAACTGATAGCAGACTGACTCAGTCTTACTGCTGTTTTATTGCCATCTTCACACAACAAAGTTGCTTTTGAGACGGCAACTGACTGCAAGTGTTAGCAGACCTGGTCCCCGTCTTCAAAGCAACCATTTCAAAGGCAACGAGATCACAAGTTGGAGCTGTTCCTCAAAAAAAGTAATGTATTACAAGTAAGTAAGTAATGCATTATGGTGCTCATTTACTCCCTGTCAAAAGTAATCTGATACACCACTCATTACATTAGTTCTGAGTTACTTTGCAACATGGCCTGAGATGCATCCTCACATAATTACCGGTAAACAATATAAACACGAGGTGCTTTGACCAAGTGAGCTAAAAACTGTGAAAAGAACAATTAGTTTTATAGCCGTTTTAAATCAAGTGCTCCTTTTTCCTTTACAGCAGTGTGCTAAACTCACCTTCTGTCAACAAAATCAAGAGGAAGTAGGTGAATCTGTGGAAGGATCAGACTGGTAAACTTTCTGAAGTCGTCCAAATATGACTATTAAAACAGCTGCTTTAAATACTGATTGGCTGCGGTTTCCAATATATTTCACGCCTATGTTCAGAGGATTTTTAATTACAACTAGCAAGTTTCTGTCTTCTCATCTGTTTATGGTCACTTCATATGATAATATTTCACCTTTATTCATTGTGCAAAAATGTAAACATAAAAAATGTCTATAAAGAGAAGAAACATGATATTAGAAAGCATCACAGGGTTCTGCCACCTTAATTCACATTTATAGCCCAGCCTGGCCGTACTCACTCCGCCTCCACGTCTTTCTACCATTTAGTTATTTGTCTTTCCTTTGAAATATAATTCAAGTTAAAGAAAACCCACAGTTAAAAAGATGTTTTAAACTTCATTAAATGCATGATGTTCATTAAGTTCATGTCTAGCGAATAGTGGTCATGTTCCGGTCCTTTTGGTGAAATAAAAATGAACGTAATGTTCCTCTCCTCAAAAGTTGTAGGCTGCTCTGCTAGTTTCTTCCTTCCTCCACACGAACCAAAAATCAGCTGATTGCAGCAGGATAAAGTCATGTTTGATTTTTTTTTTTCTATATGCCCATCCTCCAGTTAACTGAGTTTCTTCTGCAACTGAATTTAGGAAAGTAATGCATTAAACATTAAGTTTAATTAATTAATAATTAATGGTCGTTTGTCTCTCTGTGTTAGCCCTGCGACAGACTGGCGATCTGTCCAGGGTGTACCCTGCCTCTCGCCCTGTGGCAGCTGGGATAGGCTCCAGCCCCCCCGCGACCCTGAATTGGATAAGCGGAAGAGAATGGATGGATGGATGGATGGATGAATAATTAAGCGTTACAGAATGTACAGCCAACACTGCACACCTGCATCAATCGAGAGCAGGCTTTTTCTCCGCCACGCATCTTCACATCATGAGCTCTGCGTTTGTGTTGTTCTGCTTCAGGTCACTCTTTCGCTCTATGGATTTCCCTTTATTTTTGGTAACCATAACGTGCTTATGCATTTACGTAAACGCTGCACGCGCTTGCGTCTTTGAGTCGGCCTTTCTTCGTCATTGCTCGCCATCTGTTGGAGCTGGCAGTACAGCCTGCTGCTGTGTTCAAAAGGTCGCGGTTCACTGTTCATCTTTCGATGGCGCCATTTATGATTCACCAGAAGGGACAGACGGAGAGCCCTGGGAATCACTTTATCGCAGGTCATTTTCCAAATGACAAGGACTGACGTTGGAATGACGAAAGTTGAAATGATATGATTTTGGTCGGCGAGCTGGAAGCACTGAGGTGGAAAACGGGCTTCTTGTGCTTGGCTGCGGTTTCTGTACTCCCTGAACCCTGAAATAATGACCCTTCCTTGTTCATTAATGTCTACTTGGTCAATCATAACACATCAGAAATGAGTTTAGCATTCAGGCGCAGGACAATTGACCTTGTGTGTGCCCTTCCTCACCAGCGAGCTGTCACAGGGCTTCATCCAAATTGAGGCAATTAGCTCCAATGTGTCTCCCCATTAAGCTGAGTATCTCCACTGTGTCCTAATGACAGCAGAAAAACATGGCCTAATCAGGCCCGGCGTTTCCCCCCAGAGTTCACATCCACTGCTAGCCCGAACACCCATGGTGAGCTGAGAGCCGGGGTTACGAGCTAGAAACCATCTGCAACTGGTCAACACGAGAAAAAGGTTCAGGAAACCAGCAGCAGGAGGGTGACACTCATAGGAGGACAGCAAAACTGGTCTGCAGAAGCAGAAGCAGACCAGTATGTGGGAGTGAAATCGACACACGATGTTCGTGAATAAAGTTTTCCTTCATTCAGTGTTAGTGGAAGTTAATCTGCTTGTCTCAAAAATCAAACACTGAGACACTACTGAGAGTTAAAAACTGTCTAAATTCTTTCAGCTCCAATAAAATAATCAGTATGACTGTTCTCCCAGCTGTTACAGTAACGTTTGATGTCCTGACATCCATGAAGAAGAGGATTTAAGAGGTTTAGCAGAGTTAGAAGGTTTGGAAGGTAAGTGACATCGGGCTAGCTGACATATAATGATGTGCTACCTGGTGGCTAGCTACCAGGGTTGTCACGATACTAGAATTTCAAACTCGATACCGATACCTAGGAACATGCTCGATACCATTTTCGATACCATGGGGAAGATTTTGATCCCACCCTGCAACAACAGCCGTAATGGTGAAGAATTCACTTCTTGAAAAAGTTAACTTGTTAATTTTCAACTAATTTTTCCAGTTAGTTGAAAATTCCAAGTTAGATTTAACAAAATAAATATTTAAGATGAAATTTAGAGGCTTTATTCGCTTTACAAATTATTTAGATAATTTAATTACAGATCGTGAAGGTAAAATATATTTTAGAACCTAAAACAAAGGCTACACACAAACAACACAATAACTAACATCTAAATCATTTAATTATTGTAGAGCATTACGGAAAAGTTAAAAATAAATTTGGATAAAATGTGGTATTAGTTATACTAAAATAAAGAAGATAAACAGAGCGCTCACTGTGACAAATTGAACAGGTCACAAACACATTTTAATAAATGATTGTAAAAGTAGAAAAGTTAAAGTTTATCATCGTGTCCACATCAGCCTGCAGCCTCTCTCATCACAGTCTGTAGCTCTTTACATCCTCGGCTCTGCTCTTCAGGCCTGAAACCGTCCGATTCTGCTGCTCTGCTCTGGATTTCACTCTTTATTTGCTTGGATTAGTTCTCCACACTCTGGACTCTCTGCTAAGTTCAGCTATGGTTCCCCTGCTGCTCTGCACAGCCAGCAACCCGCCCGGTTCTCCATGTGTCCATAATCCTCTCTGTCAAGGCTCAATATTCCATCCACAACCCGTTCAGCCTGCAGTAATTATTCATCTTTTTATCTAACTACAGTCTGCTAGCTTCTACGTTAATGATAACAGATGGCTAATGTGGCTGTCGGGTAATTGCTGATAGTTTAACAGTTAATGTTAACATGTGCACTGGTCAGGTTAACATTTATGAGAACTGTTTAATACCTCAATGTTGTTGAAACGGGAGCTTTACTGACCTCTCAAATTCCTCCTAAAGTTCAGTTCAGTGTTATGAACGTGAACTACTTCAGCTGTTAGTGAGGAGGAGCTGTGTGACGTTGTGCATCATCATTGAGGGGGCAAAGACGGCACTGTTGGCATCGATACTGTTGCAAATGAGCATCTTAATTCAATATGAATTTTAAGATCTGAGTATTTTTTTGACAACCCTACTATCTACAGAGCTATGATTAGCCAAATATGAACACATTATAACAGGTAAGATGGAGGATGAGGGTAAAACTGTTCTCAGTTAAAGTTCATGTTGAGGGTCCCCGATGAGACAAACAGCATCAAATGACAGGAAGAAGAGCCAAGAGACTATCTGAGATGATCCATCCACAGCAGGAGGTTAGTCATTAACATGTTGCTGCATGGTTTGGATCACTCACTGTGAAAAAGTTCTGATCCTAAGGTTCACGTCCACTCTGAAATCTGAGTCGAGAGTGATTCTTTTAAGTGTTCAAATTTCAAAACTTGTAGATTAAGAAAATTTTTATTTATGTATCTTTATTTTGTATGAATTTTTTTATTAAAGATGTCAAACTGTGGCTGTTCTTTGAATTAATTTAGCAACAATGCAAATAGATAAATATTAACTTGCAGGACTTTGTAAATGATTAAAATGCTGATTAAAAACTCCACTCATAATTCAAACTGTTATCAGCATCACTGAGGGGGCAGATTTCGCTGGCTGACTGGCCAGGTTGCACCCCCAGGCCTGTTTTACCCTCACAGCTGAGAGGTTTTGGGGCAAAACAGTGCTCATAGTTTTGAGAGATATTTGCAGACAGTCATTGCTTTGCTGTTTTTGTGTTCAGCTTTGATTCTCAGTCTGCATCTTTGGCCAGATTTTCCCATGTTGCATCACAGTTTTGGTGTCAGAGACACCAAATCGGAGCTTAAAGATGTGCTGAATACATGATGCACATGAACAGTGCTGATAAAAAGGTGGAGAAGCCGAGAATATTGACTGAATAGTTTTGGGGGGCTTGTTTCTTTTTAAAACAAGACATGCACGTGGCATTTATGTTGTGCTGTAGCACTTTGTCACCTTCTTTTTCGATGAACCAACTTTCCCTCCCTTTCCTCGATGTGTGTCAAACTCCAACAATGCTGGATGCTAAAGTTCCCATAATGCATCTCAAGACTCTGTTCTTTATGTTTTGGATTTCTTTGAGTAATTCAATAAATTACATAATGACCGGTGACCCTACATGGCAAGTGTAACAATAATAAAACAGTAAACTGGCCCACAGTACTGGGTTTTACTCAAAGACAAATTGGGGGGGGGGTGTTGAACTGGCAGCTTTCCAGCCACAACCCCACTTCTGTAAGCGCCTAAATTGGATCTGCACTGATGAGATTCTTGTCCAGTTGACCTCCCCATGTCCTCACCGTCCCATAATACACCTCGTTTTGTGCTGTCCTCAAACTGTCTGAGGTGGTCAGGTTATGTAAGCCCTCCCTTTGGAGTGAAGTTGCACAGATTGTTGTTGAGAGGGCAATCTTTGCTTCCTCCCATTGGTTAAACTTGTGCATTGCTAGTTTGAGGTTAATTTCTGTAGCTACAGTTTACAGATGTCCCTAAACACCTCACAGACATTTGGTTGGTGTCAGATTTTATTTTCTACATCAAAGTACTGCAGAACCGCCATCTGTCGGGTCTGCAGCCCCAGTTAGTGGCGGGTGGCGTAAAATTTGTTTAACCAACTAGTACTTTTAATGTTGACTGGCAAAAGCAGCAACATTCAAACATCTAGTCGCCTAGTTATGCAAATCAATAGTAAACTTCACCCAACAAGTGATGGCCTCAGGCTGAAGGCATTTATCCCCCCTCATTATCAGTCACAGCTTCTGATGTGCGTTAATAGAATACATTTAAATTGAATTTTTTACTTTTTAATGCAGTTAAATAATAATAATTAACAAAAGTTTAAAAAGAGGAAGAATGAGCAAGCTCCTCACCTTATCTGTAAGGGAGAGGCCAGACACCCCTCACAGGAAGCTCATTTCACTGCTTGTGTACTCGATTTTATTCTTGCCGTCACTACCCAGAGCTCACAGCAAGAGAGAAGGTAGGAACTTACTTAGACCACAGCTTCACCTTCACACTCAGCTCTCTCTTCACCACTTCATCACTTAGTCAACAGTTTACTGCAGTCAGTTATTTAATTCAAGTACTTACAGTGATGAATTTTTGATGTGTTGCCGAGTGGAAATCTTTCCCCAGGAGTCTTCTTCTGTTCTCCAAATCAGGTGAAGGAAGTGAGGATGTGAGGGTGAAAACCTTCATCCAACTTTGGCACAAAAATAAACATTCAAAAATCAGAAAATGCATTTAAAACAATTCCAGTCAAACCTCAAACAAATAAAACATTGAAGAGAAGCAGCCTTTTCCTTTAATGCAACCTGAGCCACTTCTAGCAGTAAGGAAAAGCAATGCTGTTAGCAACAGCTGCACAATTTGTTCACCACAGGGCTACAAATAAAGTTTAAAGGTACCAGCAGTAAAATCAGCTGCTGGGTTAGAATTCAAAAACATGTAAATTCTGGTCTATCAGTGTTTTGAAGAGTCTTATACAAATAAAGTTTTAGTATCATTATAAACCATGTTAAGACATGTTAGGTTATAAAGTGAGATGCTAAAGATATCCATGAGATACATGCTAAACTCCCTGACAGCATTTATCAAACACACCTGGACAGGTGAGTCAGCAGCTTAAACCCACTGGGTGGTTGAAGTTACCCATGTGATGAACCTGTGGTTAAGCTCACACTGGCTGCCAAAGCTACATTAATGCTAAATGAGTGCAGTGAGTAATATAAGCAGCTACCTGCCAGGCCTCAGATCTTCAACCATCTCCACCAGCTTTCCTCTTCCAGGTCACAGAGAGCCCCCTGTTAGAAAATCCCATCAAATTAATCCCCCAACCCATGGAAATGGAGACCTGCTCACAACTCGCCTTATGCTAATTACCTGAGAGGAAACACCTGGAAAACATGACAAAAAAACCCAAAACGAGACTTACCCAAACATTAAGAGCTACACTCCAAAAGCCACCTGACTCAAACTGGCATGTATTACATATCGTCTTAAATAACTTGTATAAAAGTTTAGTATTTTGGTTTTTTGGAACCAGAAGTGAACCTCATTTGAATAAGAGGGCAGAGCTATAAAGTGGCACCTAAAAACCTGGCTGGACATGAGAGGTGACTTCTCTTTGACACCTAATATCTATTTAATGATCTTTCTTTTTGAATTTAGCTGTGGCTCTATTGTGCTTTTCCTTATTTCCTGTCATATACTTCCTGTTCCAGTGTTGGTAGGGGCTGCTTTAGCTCAGGTGACCCACCTGCTGAAAGGTTAATGCAGAGGTCCAGGTTCAAGTATGCCCTCAAGCCATTCACTGTGTCTTCACCTTGGTCCTTCTCCCAGCTTTACTGTCTTCTCTCCATTGTCCTTTCACAATAAAGGCTAGAGAGCCCCCCAAAAATACATTAAGAAAAACATGCCCAAAAGTTTCAAATAATGAAGTTGCTGCACATGTGATCAACAGCAAATGATTTTTGAGAAAAGTTTGAGTTTTTGGTCACCTTTTATGCACCAGTGTGCCCATTTTCAGCATCAATTTGTGTTGGAAATGTCACATTATTAACATAAATGAAAACACAAAAATCAGGCACCAGGCAAAAGTTCAGCAAATACTGAACGTTCAAATGAATATTCCCAACTTTTATTTTCACTGATGAGTCAACACACACACACACACACACACTCAGCCACGATTTAATCATGTCTTCTTTTACATTTCATTTACGTTGTGAGTCAGGTGTGAAGAGTTGATTATTCTGGCTGATATCAGGCTGATTCGGTCTCTTTTGTTTGTTGAAATAACCTGATTAAATGTGCATTTGTGATTTCAGTGACACATTTTAAGCCAAGTTTATTTGTACTATTTAGATAACATCTAATTCAGAGGGCACAGAAAGACGAAACTGCATGAAACATCAAAGTGCAAGTGTGGTTTTATTGCTTTAATCACTCAATAAAAATCTACATCTATGTGTACCAGTGACTTCAGTCACTCTAAACACCGAGGTTAAAAAGAGATTTTCCCTAATGTGGTCAAGTCAAACACACAGAACCACCTGCTCTGCAAACCTTCTGTTTATGAGGTGCAGCCAATTAGAAGAAGCACAGAGACTGTTTCTGTTCCTCCAGCTTAGAGGATGACTCTTTTTGATGGAAAACTTGGTTGAAACCAGTTGTCTACTTTACCAAGGTTGGAAAGAGGTGTTCTTTGTGTGTTTACAACGCAAAGAACAATAATATCTGCAACTCCCTGTCACATACATCCAACAAGTAACACGTGTTGCTCAACTCGCCATTGTTTAAATACATTAGAGAATTATAAACGCAACTATAGCTTTGTTGGGACCAACTCTCAGCTGCAAAACAATGCAAGTAAAGTATATTGTTTTAAATGTGGAAGGACCTTTACGCCACTCAAACTCAAAAATCTTCTTTTTCTAGGATGCCTGCACCAAGCGGCAACCTCTGCAGATAAAATTTTTTTTAACTGTGTCCGTTGGTTTGTACTCAATTATGACCATTTTCTTATTATTTTCTTACTTAATGATGCTTCACCTCAGCTAACTTAAGTCCCTGAACTGGACCTCTGGACCGTGTTTGTGCTGTTGGAGCCTTTTGGAGCATTTTTAATGCAGTTATCTGACCAGTAATGTGGCTTGCTTTGTGGTACAGCATGTCCTGCTTTAGTTTTGGTGAGTGAAATTCTAGGATTTTATTAGTCTGTCCAAATATGGTCACTTCTGACTCAACACTAATGATGAGATTTCAAAATGCAGACTCCAAAACCAAAGGTGACTGTGTACATCGTTTATATACAGTCTGTGAGGATGAACTGAGGGTAAAGCCCAGTATGTGATAAAGAAGGCTTATTTTGAACTGTGAATAATGCAAAGCTACTCCACTGAAGTAGCTTTGCATTGAATAAAAATATGGAGTTGAAAGGACCTTTTTTTGCTCTCTTGGTTTTCAAATGGGGGTTTACTGGATGCAGCACCTAGTGGCCCTGAGTGGTATTGCACATTGGTTTCACTTTTCATGCCCATCTTTTTATACAATCTATGACCTTAATACACAAAACCTAGAGGATAAGAGCTGATTTTTATTGTACCACGATCATTTGGTTTAACTCCATTTCTGTCTTAGTAAAAATACAAAGGTTCAGCAGTCAGGGTGAAAAACAGGAACGGGGAAAAAAGAGATAAAAGGTCAATGTGTAATCTGAGTAAAATCAGTACAAAAGAAAGGGCTGAGTTAGCTTGTTGGAGTACAGCTTGTGCCTGCCTGGTTTATTTGTGTGTCTCTTTCTGTGAATGAAATAAAAGCTTGTCCTGTTTAGCGGGCCGCTAACAGTGAAAAAAGGCTAATAGGGCTGACCTGCTGTTCACCCCACAGCAGCAAAAACAGAATGAGGAAGAAAAACAGAGGGAAGAGGAGCCGGTATTCTTCTTGTGCACGAACGAGAAGAGTGAACGAGGGACGGGACCAGCGCCGGGTGGCAGATTAGTGAAGGTTATGGCCCTCTGAAGAATGGAGAGAGGAGGAGGAGGAGGAGGAGAGATGAAGGGAGGCTACTGTAGATAATAGAGCTGCTGCTGATGAGAACAGAGGAACAAAGTGGAGAGACAGAGGAGATGTCTGCACGTGTTTCACTTTGATGAGGAGAAGAAAGGGTCTAATGAAGCTGCACAATTATTTTCCCGTATACCATACTGTACTGTGCAAAAGTCTTAAACCACCACTCAGTTCTTTATATTTTGCTACCAAGGAGTCAGACTTTCTTGTAATTTTCAAAGTGCTCTTGAAAACAGCAACAGTTCTCCAGGCTTTCTGAAGGTCCTTGAAAATTTTCTTTGGAGATTGGCTGAGTTTTGACTCATTTTCAGTCCAGTCCTTGTACCTGACCATTTTCAGAGGAATGCTTTTGTTAAGTCACCTAACTCTGACCTATGAACTATCCAAGTATAGAAAGGTCCCTAAGTCATGGGATAAACCAGTGCTGTGTCTGCACATAACAAAAAACTTAGCAAAGAACCAATTTGAACTTGTATATTTAGGCTCTTTGTTACTAGCAGCAATAAGGGGTGACTAAAGACTTTTGCACAGAACTGTATAAAATTAGAAACCATTGTTTGTTTTACAGTACAGTTTTTTTTGTTTGTTTCTTTGCCTTAAGCAGGTTCTAGCAAACGAGCACTGCACATACAGGTCTTCAGATAAAAAGTCACAAACATGGGATTCTGCCAGGATTTAATGAAGACTATAGACAACATGATTTTACACACAACAGAGATACGGCATGGCCGTGACCCCTGATCATTTTAGACCATCAGAGTACTGACTGAGCCAAAGCTGAAGAACCAAAAACTGCATTTCTGCTGGCTCCAAAAGTCAGTGAATTCCAGTACACTCACCGGACATTTATTAGGTACAGCTTGTTAGAACTGCATGACACAGATTCAACAAGGTGCCAGAAACATTCCTCAGAGATTTTGGTCAATGTTGACATGATAGCATCACACAGCTGCTGCAGATGTGTCGGCTGCATCCATGATGGGAATCTCCTTTTACATCACATCCCAAAGCTGCTCTGTTGGACTGAGAACTGCTGACTGTGGAGGCCATCTGCGTACAGTGAACTCACCATCATGTGCATGGAACCAGTTTGAGATGATCTGAGCTTTGTGACATCAGAAGATGGGTACACTGGGATGATAAAGGGATGAACAATTGTCTTCTATTGTCCAATTTTGGAGATCCCATGCAACTCTGAACAGGGCCCTCAAAAACCACTTTTAGTGTATTGCAGATGATGCCTAAATAAATAGGAATACATCAAGTGAAAGCATTTGTAGGATCAGGTGAAGTCAGAGATGAGGAGAAATGATGGATTGTGTAAGAGGAGGTCCAAATCCAGATGGGTCTGAGAAGACTTCCTGCCGCCGTTGTGTATTTGTTGTTCTAAACTTGTCAACCTAAAGCAGCCCACCTCTTCCTCCTCCTCTTCCTCCTTCATAGCTTCAGTTGCTGCAGGGATGCCAAACCAGGAAGTGACACCTTATAATAATCTCTGACATGTTGTTGTGGAAACAAGCTGTAGCACTTAATGATGGCTTCTCCTCAACCGCTGCCACCTCTGCAGTCACGCCAACCGTCTTGCCGCTTTCATCAGCTTCAAGTCGGGAAGAGAGAGGGGCTGCCAGCTACTGACAGAGCAGAGACAGCCGGCATCTGAGTGTGTGTTTAGGCTTGTACTCAGGTTAGTTAGGTTTGTGTGTGTGTGTGGTCAGTGGACAGAGCCGATCACAGAGCTGCTGCCTCCTGTGTCGGTGATTTACTCTCTCAAATACCTAAAAACACACACAAACACACACACACACACACACACACACACACACACAGACACACACACAGAGTGAGCCCGGAAACAGGCAGCAGCACTTTAAGTGTTGATGTTTTAACAAGATGAACACACAGATTGCTGATCAGGCTGCCAGCATCTCTGCTGTCACAGGAAAACACGCTGAAGCCTTTCATTAGAGGACAGCGTTCATATCCCAGAGACATCTGAAGCTTTTTGCTTCTATCTGTGCTTTTTACTACAAGCCACATTCACCCATTCACACAGTGCTTTATTCTGTGCCTTTAAGCACTTTCTAAAGGAGCTGGGATCAAACCACCCACCTTGCAGTTGGTGGACAACCCCCTCCACCTCCTGAGCCACAGCCACCCGTCTCCCATTTCTTTTTAACATAACCTAAAAAAGTGAAACAGTACAAAAAACACAAATTTTCTGACTTTTTCCTCATAAATGTGCCACTTTCCTATAAATTTACGACTTTATTCTCAGAAAGTTAGATTTTTTTAAATTTCTCTCCCTCACTCAGGCTATAAACATGTTTATTTCTGCTGTAAAGTCAGACATTTTAACATGGGAGTCTATGGGGCTAACTCACTGCTGGAGCCTCTAGTGGATGTTAGAGGAGCTGCAGTTTCGGGAACTTCCACATTGGTGGGCGTTTCAGGCCCACAGGTGAACAGGTGACCCTCTAATGCATTTAAATAATGGCGGGCTGAGCCATATGTGCAACTCATCAGATGTGCGTTACAAGGAGCTGCGAACTTATTTGTGTAGTATAGATTGAGCTTCCTGTATCAGTGACTCACAGGCCAAACTTTGTTAAAACAACAAGTCACTGTTTTCATTGACATTCAGTTGTTTCTAGTTTCGGTCTGTGCGACCCATTAAGATACAGATGTGAAACTTTTGTCTTTGCTGGGCTGATTCCGGCCCCTGGACCTTATGTTTGACACCCCTCCATTAAGAAGGTAGCAGGAAGTTAGCTAGCTAGTTTACCCCTGAAAATAATAAGCCATGTTTCAGATGAGGTATTTCTACTAAAACACAAGAGCATAAAGTATTACAATAACTTTGGATGTAAATGAAAATTTAAAACTAGCCACCAATAATGTTGTTGGAGGGTTAGTAGAGTTAGGCTGGTTGATCTAGGGCTACCCTTTGGTTAGCTACAGAGAAGTTTTAGGATGAGGGTTGAAAGATTTTTATTAAAAATAGACACTGAAGGATGGTCAGTGAGTAAAGACAAATGCCTGATCAGTGGAGACAAACACCTTCATATGGCAGGAAGAAGACGCTAAAAATGGACCAAACGTCTGAGGTGATCCATTAATATAATTAATATGTTTCTGTGTGGTTTGGATTATTCGCTATGAAAAAGTCCTGATCCTGAGCTTCATGTCCACACTGAAATCTTAGTCAGCCTAATGGACTGTAGTTACACTGTGAGTTTTTACAATCTGAGCTTAAAGACGTGAACAGAGATGATAAACAGCTGAAGAATGATGACTTTATTTTGTTAGAAACTCAAAAACAAGGTGTGAAATAGAGGCTTGGACCTAGAAACTGCTTTGATATGGTATTGCTTAACAAGGGGATTAGTATGGCAATAAAGTGGATCTATATATATTATTCAGTGTTGCTCGATTTTTGACCCCTTCAGTCTTTATCCTCCCCCCCATGCACCCTGGAAGTAGGCATATGCAAGTAGGGGTAAAGAGGAAGTACAGATATCTTCACAGCTACACTTTTTGGCATTTCTGATGTTGCTTAAAACTCAAAAATAACCTTAAAAATATCCATTAAAGTAAAAAGTGCACTTGCAAGAAGAAGTCAGAGGTCAAATAAATAAGCAGCTGCAGTGAAAGCATCAGAGCAAAAACCCATGAGTTAAAAGATTAGATTCAATCAGATTAAATTTCAATTTTTTTGCT
>VUQS01055756.1:0-15822 GCA_015108495.1 Heterochromis multidens | reverse complement strand
AAAAGGGGAAAAAGAAGAAAAAGAAAAAAAAAAGAAAAAGAAGAGGAAAAAAAAAAAAAGAGGGGGGGGAAGGGGGGGGGGGGGGGGGGGGGGGGGGGGGGGGGGGGGGGGGGGGGGTAAAGACACAGCAACAGCACTCGAAATAAACCAGAGGTCTAGCCTGGCCTAAAAGCACAGAGATGGGATTGTGCGGCTGGTGAGAGTGGCACCACATTTGTTTTCTATCACTGTGCTAGGATGATTCAAGTGTCCTGTCATTTTTTCCAGTAAGCTTTTTGGTCAGAGCCCCCTGGAGAAAGATGATGGTTTTGGGTTTTTCCACTGCAGCTAACTTTAGAGCTTCTCAATTCACTGTTTTCCTCCCTCCAGAACATCCAGCATCTTGCCTACTCTCCTCACCAGTGTTAGCGAAATGGACACATACAGATGTACACACACTAGAAAGCAGTGCACTTCCCACCTGCATGTGTCAAATGGCTAATCTACTGTAAGCCATGACAGCAACAAGACTGCAAACAAACTGGTGAACTGGTTTTTAAACTTAGCATGAATTATTGTTTCAATATGATTTGAAGAGGAGCCAGAGCAGCCAGTCATGCAGCAGCTACTGCATCACACTGAGTTACCATCAGACTCATCCGTGTCCAACATTTCCTGAGAATTTGCACAGCTGGTGCTTCTGGCCAGGTGAGATAAAGCAGCTGTGGAAGGATGGGATGAGCCATGTTTCCAACTGAGGGATGTGAAAAGACTAGAGGCACACCTGGATGAAAAGTTGCTGAGTTTGAGGGGACAGCCTGGGCTGAACCTCTCAGACGGTTGAGGTTTTTAGAGGAGAGTGAGACAGACTCAGACATTAAGGAAGGGTCAGGTTTTCCCTGTGCATCAGCCCTTTTCTTGGGTGACTGGAATGTTCTACAAGAGCAGCATGAGCTGTCTCGCTCACTAATGGCTTTACCACCAGGCAGTGTGCAGGCTTGCCTGACTTGTCCTAATAAGACTGGGGGTGTTGGTTCTATTCCCAGCCACACAAGTATCTGCCGCTTCCGAAATGTCTTGAATTGTTTCCCCTCCGTCGCTGCTCTCTCCCTGCATGTTTTTTCTTCTCTTCATCATCTGTGAAATTCAACATCTTCTTCTGACTTTTTAGGTATGTTGGTTACATAGTTGTGGACCATAAGAAAATAGCGTGTCTAGTGATTTTGCTGATTTGTGATGCTCCTCAGATACATCCAGATGTGTAGCAGAGAAGAAGTACACAGAGCAGCAGGCCAAGAAGCTCTTCCCGCAGGTCTTTGTGCCTGTTTGCAACCCTGATGGCACGTACAGCGAGGTAACAAAAAACACTCGGTAAATTATATGTTTTGAATTCTGAGGCGAGTAACTTTACTGCATTGGCCAAAGCTAAAAACCATACCAACAGTCAACATTTTTTGCTAAAATTTCTAATTTCTTCTGTGGAAATATAACAGTTCCTTCAAATTTCATTCTAACATGATGGATTTCCACGTGCAGCTTGTACTGACTTTGGGTGTGCATGCTATTTTGATTGCAGGTTCAGTGCCATAGCTACACTGGATACTGCTGGTGTGTTACCCCCAATGGCCGGCCAGTCAGTGGCTCAGCAGTGGCCAATAAGAAACCTCGATGCCAAGGTCAGTAAAACCTAAGTCTTTCAATATTTGCAGTTCTCAGCTCTTGGCATCTTATTTTGTAATAAGCTTGACATATGACATTTGGTTTCAGTAATTCAGTGTAGCAATGATGATAAATCAAAGTCAACACAGCAAAGAATGGCATTTTATGTTTGTGGGGGGTGTAACATTCAGTCCTGTGGGAAAGTGGTCAGTGAGTGGACTGACGGTCAGAGGGTTCGAGGGCCACCCGAGGACTGAGTGTTGCTCAAGGCATGGGGCATTAGTGTAAATAAGCCTAGCAAAAAATCTGTGCTGCAGAATTGAGAAACAAAGTTCAACTGTAAGGAATGTAAATGTTCTTGGAGGGTAGCATCTGCCAAACAATCAAATAACCAATGCCATATGGCTTCCCTTTGCATCTCTGGGGCTGCCTTGTAGTTTGTCTCTGTCTCAGTAGTGAGAAGGCTACAGAAGTAGCAGCAGTAGTAATATTAGCAGCATCAGTGTTTCTACTCTAATTGGCAGTCATAGCTGTGTATATGAAGTCTAAACATTTCATAAAATACATGTTAGTTGATTTGCAGTGTGTCTTTTAAATTAGGTGCATTTATTAAAAGGGGTGGGGGGTAAAGAGTTACTGTGCTTCAACCTGGTTGCTATTTTATTCTTAAAGTATGCCAAAGATTTCCTATCTGTTCTCCTCTGTCAAAAATTAAATATCAGTACTATAGTAGTGAATTGTTAATTAATTTGAGCCTGTTGCTTTTCAGGATCAAAGCAGGAGAAGACAACCACAAGAGAGCCAGGTAAATCAGGTGAGAATTCAAGAAAAGTTCACACTCAGAGGCACATTGGCTCCTTGGCAATGCCTGTTTGCTTTAGTATTTGTTCATGTGCATGTACCTATCAAAGCTGGCATGAAGAGTGTGTGTGTGTGTGTGTGTGTTCTTTTGTATCTGTCTATTTGTCTTCATCTGTGTCAGAGATGTTCAAGACAGGTCGCCTGTTTAGGCTTGCCTCTCTAATATTTTGTCAATTCATGAAAGTTCAAGCTGCCTGAAGGCTGATATAAAAACAGTCTGAGTTAGAGTGTGTGGTAAGCTTTGCACACCACCAACAGCTTTGGTGCCTATAACCTGCCTGTTGTCTTTACCAGGCAAGCAGGAGCAGCCAGACTGGAGGACCACTGACTTATTTTAAGTTCTTCTTCACTAACTTTATAACTTAATCTCTCTCCATTTTGGTTCTCTTTTCAGCCACAGTGTCATAAGATACAACGAAATGTTCACACTCCAATCTACTTTCTCTGTGTCTCTCATCAAGCATCTTCCCTCTTCCAGATAAAGAACCACTAAGCTTTCCTGTGACTCCGCTCCAGAAATTGTATATCTTCCTCTCATCTCTTAAGAGGCAATTTGTTTAACTGATGTGATTTAAGGACTCACAGAGAGTCTAATTTGGGCTCATTCAGATCAGCTCCTTATGTGATTGTATGTGACTGTGCATGTTTGCATGAGAGAGAGAAAGTGTGTGTACATCCAATTGTGTTTGTCACATGGGTTATTCCTGTCAGTGTGACATTTATGTCTGTGCCTCTCTCTCTGTGTAAACAGTCTTGGGTATAGTGTCTGTCTGAGTCCAGCCAAGTCATTACGCATAGATCAAGTGGGAATGCAAAATTTGAGAGAGGAGGTGGGATTGTGGGAGAAGGAAAGAGGGAGGAAAAGAGGTGGAGGGGTTGGTTGTGGTTCAATCTGAACTGGTTGGATAAACAGGGTGTTGAAAAGCAGAATAAACTGTAGGTTTGTGGTGTGCCAGCGCTCAAAATAGCAGTGATTGCATCAATATTTTGATTCAGCAGAAACCCATCAGTACCAAAGCATTTCACAGCTGCCTTTGCAGCATTTTGATTTTCTTAAAGTAGGTAAAGATATGCACTTAACATTTTGCAATAAAGCCATTTCTGCTGCTTGACTCAACAAATTCACATCATATGCTGCTGACGACTGACAAACAGCAGTAAAACTAATGCTGTATGACCACAAATAGCACGGGGGTTTCCTGGCACATGCTTAAAGAGGTGTTACAGTCATGTAAAAGGCCACAAAGTAAAGATAGGCCATTAGTGGTTTATCGTAAATCCAATTCATAAATACACTTTTTGAAATGGCATTTCCATCCTTGAAGTGAGCTGAGTAATAACATGTCTGCCTCAGTTATTTACACTGCACACAGACTCTACGTATTTTTATCCACCTTACGTGTTTGAGAAGATGAATGGCTGGCATAACTGTATTTGACTTTGCCATGGAAAGTCATTGTTAAAGAAAAGAAGTTTGAGCTTAATCCCTTTTTGTGGAGCCAACCATTAGAGATTCTCTGACTCAAACATTAATGGGGCTTTACTTTAAGCAGGAGGAGTGACCAATTCTGAGGTTAACCACACCTACAGCCACGGTTTCACCCGAAGCACTCCAAAACCTCCATCCCTGTCTCTCTCCTACCACAAATCAAACAAACGGAGACCAAACAAACACACTCAGTTCTCCCACTGTTAATTGGTTCATTTGAAACTTGGCTACTGCATTTTAAACCTCTTCTGTCTCTCTTACCTTCACACAGCTTTCATAATCTAACTACAGGAAATGAAAGATTGGAGAAGAACATCTGGGGCAATTAGTCCTAATTCTCTCTTAATTTACTATAATTGACCTCAATCTGTCCTCTGTAGCGCTGTGCTCTCCCCCTGTTGCATGACGTGACACCATCGGAATATGTGACCACTATATTTCTAGCTTTCCTCTTCTCTTACTGCAAGTCACATCTTTCAGTTTTCAACACACATGCAGCCTCTCTTTGCCATGTTTCTCAACTCTAACTCTGCCTTAATCCTTCTTGACCGGGCAACGTGCAAATCTCACATAGTTCAAGTGTTCTCTAATCTAGCTTACTCTCGTAATTGTAGTCTCCTTGCAAATATTCTCCATTCTAAATGCAGATGACACTGGGCTAGTGATTGATCCTCAGCCTCCTGAACATGAAGAAGGTAAGCTGTTATTCATCAGACAGTGAGTAAAAAATGTTTGATACTGCGCCTGTGTTTACTGACATAACGCTGACTGACTCAAAAGAAAAACATCCTTAAAAGGGCAGAAGAGTCTGACCGAGGCAGCTACAGCACCATGCTCAAAAAGGTCACTGAGGAAAACTTTATAGTAAAACCTTTGGTTTTTTTTAATGATGAGATATGATGAAAGTACAAAGGAAAACTTCAGCACAAATTGTGTTTTTGCTCTTTTTTCTTATGTATTATCTACAGTAGTGGCCAGTGAGGCCTCAAGTGACAGAAGATATTTAATGCTAAAGCATAGTCCAACAGTAGCACAAGAAGATGAATCATTATATTAGTAATATTTTCAGAAATCTGCCATTTACAGAAATATTTAACTTGTCAGTTAACATCAGCCAACTGGTCACTGTAACCTAAGAGTAATCATATAAGGCCATATAAGACCATATAAGGCCAGCAGCTATGTAGTAGCAGGAGAATATTTATAACGTGGTATTTATATAAAGATAACACATCAGTGTGAATGGAAAGCAGCTGCATTTGAGCACTTTTATTACTAGTTTATATATTTTGAGCAAAGTAACATATTATGGCTTCATGCTAATGTGGTCATTTGATAAGTAATAGATTCTAGTCTACCTACCCGTCTTTTGCTGCTATAACTCTGGTCGCAGCTGTCATATGCAATTTATTACCCACATCTACTGCAGCAGTTTGAGATATGATAACCTTGATGTGCATTTTACAGGCTGTGAGTTTTGGAACCACCAGGTTTGGTTCAGATGATTTACGAGCATGTGTTTGACTGAAGCTAATGAAGCTGCCTTGGTGATTTCTTTCAGATAGCAATTCCCAGTACCCCACTCTGTGGACAGAGCAGGTTCGCAGCCGACAGAACAATAGAACCAGAGCACCATGTGAGTTTCAAAGACCGCTTTTTACTTAATGATGGCGAGCGGGTGTTTGCAAACCTCAACTAAAAGCCCACTATGTTTTTCCAGCTTGTGTGAGCAATCGTGGTTTGGGGCTGTTCCTGTCTTTTAAGGACAGATGGTGGGTTGTGAAACCAATACATCTTGGTGTTGGAGTGCGTCAGGCTTTGAGGATCTGCTTCTCTGTGGTTCTTGTCATTGCAGCGTTTCTGTAATTATCCTCACATGGCACAGACAGAGGATCTTCTATTGATCAGGCTGGTCCATCCTGCTCTCTTTTTACAAACACGCGCATTAAACTTCTTCATCAGTTGCCTCGGAAATATGCTGCTTTTCATATGAAACAGTAGTATTTTAGGCTGGCCTAGAGATGAGAACCCTCTGTGCATGTGTGCATTTGTGCATTTGTGTGTGAATCCCATTATCATAATTTACAACCAATAAAAAAGCTTGAGAAATGCAGCATTGATGGTTTTGATTACCACATGCTCTTTGGGGTATTGGGGTGAAAAAAAAAACAGCCGCCCCAACAAAGAGAGCCCATACGGAGGAACTGGAGCGAAGAAAGTTGGTTGAGAAAGCGGGGAGGCATTTCATTTGGTCTCTTTTGTGTGGGTAAAGATCTCTAATGAAAATAAACAAAGAAAAAGGATATCCATAATCCTGCAGAAGCCTGTGTGCCTTGAGGCAAGCACCAAAAAGAGGAAGAGATAAAAATCCCTTATGGCCAGAAGAGCTCTTCTTCCATTCCTCAGTTTAATGCGGCTGCTGTACAGAAAAAAAGTCTTATTAGATTCTGCTGAGGCTCTGCAGAATCCCATCAAGACCACTTAATTTTCCGTATGTATGGGTAAAAGACAGAAGCACACACTTTTTGGGGGGAATTTTGAACATGTAAACATATAGGTCTCTGGCACTTTACAGTATCCTGCAGCTATGTGTCAGTCTGTGTGGGTGTTTGACAGCATAGACCCAACTGACCACTGTGCTGCCTTTGTCTTGCCTGTTTCTCTCGCTGTCACACACATCCACAAAGGGCAGTTGAGTGTCCAAATATTTACTTAACTTGGGGCATAGGGAGTTGTACTTAGTCATTAGCCCGTTAATGTCCGTAAACAGTGCCATGGGGGGCTGATATAGCAGTCTACACACAGTGTCTCCGAGCACTCGTCCTCCACCCCTTTGTCTTCCTCCTCCTCCTCAGGGATTTGCAGCAATGGTTAGAATGGAATGAGAGAGCAGCTGCATGCATTTTGCTTTTATACAGAAATTAATTCAACCATAATGCACGTTGTATAATTCCAAATGTGGTTGCCAGATCTGGTTAGGAGTAACTCCAAATTTAAACTTCAAACATACCCTCTTGTTCGTATCAAATGTGCCCCTCTGGAGTGTGTATTTGCCAAGTCACACAACCCAGACCACCTAAATGAATGCTCAGGTTATAGGCTGTATGGATGTGTGTGTGTGTTCTTGTGACCAATACGCTAATGCCTTTGCTGATTCCTGTACAACCTCTGACCCCCTTTTCCAGCTTCATCGTGTGACCAGGAGAAACTTTCTGCCCAGGAAGAGGCAAGGCAGCACAAGAACGATGCTGTATTTGTACCAGACTGTGCCCAAGGAGGACTTTACAAGCCTGTCCAATGCCACCCCTCTACTGGCTACTGCTGGTGTGTGCTTGTGGATACTGGACGGCCCATACCTGGGACCTCTACAAGGTGGGCAAAATATCACCCACAAAAAACCCATGTGTTATATGGATATTTGGGGGTTTATGTACGGTACTTAATTACCCTCTACAAATGTTCTTGGCATTTATTGCCTAGTTCTGTGTGGGGAACAAACTAGAATGTCGTTACACAAGGCAGGTAAGTGATCATTAGCCAAACCTAACAGAGCAGAGAGGTCACAAGAGAATCTGCCCAACTAGATGACCTTGCTTTATGCCCTTTGGCAGGTATCTTCTGCATTTAAATGTCCTAAAACTAGATTAGGAATTATCTTACCACAGGTCTGAACATCTGCAGGTCTTCAACCATGCAAATTTTGAAAATACTGAAAAGAAGCTATTAGAAATAAACCAGTTTTCAGAGATCTGTGAAACAGCATAAATGTCAAAGTTGTGACACTGCACGTCTAAGCACGCACATGGACATCTCCATTGCTGATGATGCTGAGTGACTCTGTGGTCTAGTGAGTGGCAGGTCAGAGGTCAGTGAGCCTGGCAGACTGGAGAACTGGTACACTCTTATTGAGCAGCATGGCTGGGTATCAGATTAACAAGGCTCCAGGCAGAGTGCCAGACAGCACATTAGCACACATATGGAAGCATGGATTTTCTTCCTTGTCCCAGACCAACTTTTGGCCCAGTTGCACAGCACCAATCGGGGCTCTGCCGTCTCTCCAAAGGAGACTGTGAAAGCTTCCTTGTGTCCCACGCTCCCTGTCTCCCACTCTTCTGTCTCTCTCTTTCTCGCCCTCCCTTCCCATTTCTGTCCTCATACCAGCTCCAAATCCTTCCCCCCTTTTTGGATGTGTTTCACAGCCCCTGGATTTGCCAGAAAACAGTTATTTCTATCCCTACGATTTAACTGCACAGGGTAATTGGAAAGCATGGGATTCCTCTCTGACTTTATTGACAATTCCTTTCACCTGCTTCCCTTGATTGAACAGATATTTTTTTACATGGTGCATTTTCTGTCACAGGTATGAACAGCCAAAATGTGATGGCAACGCTAGGGCCCACCCAGCTAAACCTAAGGACCATTATAAAAGCAGACATCTCCAAGGTAAGTCTTTCAAAACTGGACTCATTCTCTGTTTTTTCTCTGTGTTGAGACCACACAGTGAAGTTCCTCAGCAGTCGGCCTCTAACTGCTGCCTCTCTTCCGAGGTTGTGATAACAGTGCAAGTGTATGTGTGTGTGTGTGTTGCCATCATTAGTGCTGTTAGTCAAGGAAACGCTTGTTAAAGAGTTGAGGATTGCCAGATACTGCCCTTCGCTGGTCAATAAGCAGGGAGACAGAGACGGATTGGGGGAGAATTAATCTTCAACTGACATGGGAGATGGAGCATAGTGGGATGAAAGCAAAGAGGTGAAACAGCAGGGAGGTGAGTGAGAGATAATGGATAATAGGATGCCACAGATAGGTGGTGATCATGAGATTGATAACAGTGTAGATAACTAAATTGAGGGCAGAAGATCGCTTTGGGGGTGGAGGTCATGCAGTGGGCTTAGTTGCTGGTGTTGGGTACATACAGTATGTGAATATTACTTACAAATGTATAGGACTAAATATAAATTAAATGATCGTGTATCACACTATTTTAAGGCAGATTTAGAAACTCCTAATCAGCAATAATCCCATGAGATGCACAATCTAACAGGGTCCTAAACAACACTAGCTGATATTACATTACAAAAACACAAATACGATTATTAGATTAAGCATAGCATGACCATTCATAGATTTTTGAAAAGAATTTAGGTTTTATTCTTGAAATTTTTAAAACAATAGTGATGATAAGTTAATAAAAGGGTTTCCCAGTGTATTTCAAGCCTGGACACCCAACTGGGCCTAAGCACTGAGGGATTTTTAAGATGTTTTTCAGAGTTAAGCTACAATTGTTAAGTTAATGTGTAAAATTATACACACACACACACACACACACACTATATGTGAACAAAGTAAAGCATGATTTGGTGCTCCCTCTTTCTCTTCATGCTGGAAGTAGGACCAGGACTAACAACTTTCTGGTGGAGACCCTGAACAGAATCAGTCTTTGTGACAAAGGATAAGGTCTCGGTATCCTGCCAAAGGTATCTCACTTACATGTGCCACTTCGGAGACTTTTTTCAAGGACATTTTTGCCATGGTTAGTACAGTTAGGAAAACTTTCTCACATCCAGTTTTCCTAAAGCATAGGAGATAGTCAATCACAAAAAAAAAATAAAGTTATAATAAAACTTGTTGCATGCATGTGGATCTTATAATGGTCTTCCTGCTCTGTGACAGAAGTCACACTCAGTCTTACCAGTGGAACCTGCACTGAGATGACTGAACCATTTTTAAATATTGTCTAGCTTTAATTTAACCTGCATTCACTTTTGTACTCATCACTGTACAGCTTGTACCTGTCATGAAACCAATGATAGGTGAAGTAGAGTTACAGCTTTCAGCTGCTGCCTACAACCAAATCACAGTTTAAAGTTGAATGGTGCTTGGCAAATTTGCATTTTTTTTTTTTTTTTTGGTGGTTTGGTAAACATGTTAATAATCCAGCAGCATATGAACAGAGCCACCACTGTTCCTGTCCTATCCACAACTGTTTATGTAAGAGTGTGCCAGGCCAGAGCTGAGCTCTCTGCTCGCAGGTGCTGTGTTTAGCAGGAGAGCAGCACTCAGTCTCTGCTCAAGCATCAAGAACTCTTGTACAGTTTATAAAAAACAGAGGGACATAGACAGACACAGATAAATGCTTGGTAGACCAAGAAACGCTACTCATCTTTTGCTCTCCAGAAAGTATGCAGTGGAAATGGGGATTAAAAAAAGGCCACACTATCCCATGAGAAAGACCTGAAGACTAACTAAGCATCTAAATTTCCTAAATGAACAGAAAACAATATCTTTATTCAGCCACTTACTCACCCAACACTGTGTGTTAGATGGCACAGACACAGACATCATTTTAAACCTGTCAATGAAAATTTGCACCTTATCAGCCAGGTCTCCCACTATAAAGTATACTGGGATGCAGTAAAAAAAAAAAAAGAAAAAAAAGAAAAAAAGTAGCATCATGTTTTTTTTATGAGCAATTGCGTCAATTGCTGTAAACCCTGTTACTGTACAAACCAGGTATAATTATAAACATTGCCTTCACATTGCTGCAACCCATTTGCTGTTGAAGCGCTGGTGTTGAGAGGTTTATGGGGCGAGATGTGAGAAAGGAGCAACTTGCCCTGGAAGAGCCAGGAAAGTAGAGCTGAGTATTTGGCTAACTCTATCCCCGCAGCAGGCTCATGGGACAGCGCTGGGGCAGGCACTGGGAGCTGCGGCTGCGAGTGCTGACAGGGCTCTGCCCCGTGTGGCTCCATAGAAAAACACTGCTTCTTACTGACAGTAACACACAGGCACACACATGTAAACATGCATTTACTGGCCAACTTTTTACAGGCAGCAGATATATGGAGGCCTGTGAATGGTGGTTCAGCTCTTTCCTTTTCAAAAAGGAAAAAAATGAAATCATGAAGGCTTTCTCAACTTGATTCTGTCCTGCATCTGTCAAACTTTGGTATTACATAATTATAATTATTATGGAATAAGACAGCAGCCATTTACTGCTGCAGCCTTGAAATGAACGGAAAATAGCCAGACAAAATTTCCTTCAAGTGACAGCAGGCACATTCGTGTCCTTCCCTTCAGCTAAACAGTGTCCAGACATACAGAAGCTGATCTGTCCCACCCCCACAGTGAAATCACTGCTGCTAAGGGGAAACGACTGAAGCATTACCTGATGGCTTCCCTTTTTGAATGAATTGCAGACGTGCTAAGATTCCTGCAGCATTACAGAGAGCACGGGTGCTCTCCATGAAAAACACTGAGCCTTAAACAAGTCCAACTGTATCCCACAAATCTCTCTTCATTTAGAAGCCTGATAAAAACACTCTGCTTTCTGAGGGTGCAATTATTTGACTGTCTAGACTAATTTACCACAAGAAGGTCCACAAGGCACCATTTTGGCTATTAACAGGTGGGTCAGATATTTTACTGGGCAAGAGCCAGGGAGGGCCTACTAAAAGTTAAGTACAAGTCTGTTTAACGTGTAAAGGAGACTGCAGAACAGTTTGGACGTGAATTTTTTAAACCTTGGGCTCAGTACAAGCTGCTAAAGTCCTGAAAGGTGGAGTGGAGGCTGGATGTTTATGCCGATGCTGGTCGCCACCTGTTAGAGACACAAAGCATACTATTATCTCCAACACAGGAGAATCAGGCCCCGCAGGCCTGGGCCATAAAAAGAACTGCAAACTATGGAGAATTTCTTCTTCTCCAATGGCACATTAGCACAGGGGAACCAGATTGTGAGAAAGCAGAGAAGAGCTGGGAATTCAGGAATCCCTCAGGTCTCTGTAGCCTTCAGCTCTAAAGGAATAACTTTGGTCTCCTCACCCCTAAAATGGGCTAACAGACAATTACTGTCATTAAGGTCATTCCAACACTGTTGTTCTTCATTTTAATTTTTTTCCCATCAGTCTGCATGTAATAACGCTTTACTGTTAGTTTTTATTGGATGGTTAATGATAGATTTCACCTTATAGGTTTATGGTCTGATTATAACACCCTTCTCTGTCAGTCATTTAATAGAGTAACCCCACCACACATTGAAGATGGGGTTTTAAGTTGTGTCTGTTGGTCTCTGCATGAATACCTTTAAATCAGACAAAATCCTTCATATATTTTGTTGCTTTGCTACCACAGTAACTAGTAAAATCTAGTTACTAGTAACATCCTCAGAGGCCTCCAGAATGATTGGCAAGTTTCCTCTACTCCTCCAGATGAGCAGATTCTGATACTTTATGAGAGCAGGTAAAAGACAACTGCGAGTGTCCTGGGTTTCTTTTCTCCTCTGCCGTGACGTGCACGTTAAAACTACGCAGGCTGTTACATGATGTCCCTCCCCAGACATTTATTGGGCCACCTATGATGGCAGCATTTTACATTGTTGTAAAGCTTTTTGCCAGAGAATCTCTTTGTTTGCACATTTGCTTTCATAAGAGGTGCATAATTCCCGCTTTCACACATTCACGTATCTGTGGTTGATTTTCCAGGCTGTCCTGGGGCTAAGAAAACAGAGTTCCTGACAAGTGTTCTTGACGCGCTGTCGACAGACATGGTGCACGCTGTCACAGATCCAGCATCTGCAGGAAGGTATGACATTTCAAAGTGGGTATATTCGTGTTATGATTAGTTATGGATATCAGTGGGTTCAGTCATTCACAGCAAACGCACAAATGTATGCCACACACCAAATTTGAATGCTCTGAAAACTGGGGAAAGTTTTTGTGCCCCAAAAGCAAGCGACTGGACTTCATTGAGTTGATGTTTTTAGGTTGCTTTATGAAGGGAGATGTAATTACTGGCTAGTAATCTGATTTATACCTGACTTTTAGGGTGGCTGAGCCAGACCCCAGTCACACCCTGGAGGAGAGGGTTGTCCACTGGTATTTCAGTCAGCTGGACAAAAACTCCAGTGGGGACATAGGAAAGAAGGAGATCAAGCCTTTCAAACGCTTCCTGCGCAAGAAGTCCAAGCCAAAGAAGTGTGTTAAGAAGTTCGTTGAGTACTGCGACATCAGCAATGACAAGGCACTGTCTCTGCAGGAGCTCATGGGTTGTCTTGGGGTGACCAAGGAGGAAGGTAAACATTATTTGGCTCTTAAATGAGTGATGCATAATGGGCAGTTAAAATCCTGACGTTTTTGGATGAAGCCATGCATTTTTACTTTTCAAAACTGAAAATACAAGGGCAATATGTGGCCTACGCCAAGTGATGAAATAAAGAGTAATCTAACCTGTATAATTAGCACTGGATTGGCATAATATAATGTTTTACGGTATGATACACCTTAGTCAGCTGGAAAAAAAGAGTTTTTAACCATTAAAAACCTTTAAGTTATAATCAGACAGCTAGCAGCTAGCTACAACTAATACAATCCCTGAGCAGCAGTTGTCAATTCAGCTTGAAAAAGTGACCTTCAGTATTCCTCATAATACTTGAAATTTATGTTGTGTTTTTTGTCCTAAAGGGTCCAAACCAGGAGAAGGCTTAACCATTAAACTAGTAAGTAAACTCCTCCGTCATTGCACATCTACAGTCTAATTGAAATGTTATTTTATCTGTTAGTGTTGACTGAAGCAGTCGTTAAAATCTATATTTCTGAAACAAAGGGACATGTCCAAGTGAAGTCATTTACATTTTTTCTCCTCAGAATCCCTCAAAGAAGCAAGGCTAGGCCCTACAACAGAGATTTCACCCTCTCGTGAATCCGCCCTCACCAATCGGCAAACGGAAACCATAGTATTTGCACTTTGTACTTTAAAAAAAAAAAATGTAAATTCACTTTGTAGAAATGAGGTATTTAAACAGACTGCTGAATCTGTGAATGATGTAGTTAGCTTTTTATGTCCTGACAAAACAAAAAATATTTAACACATACAATGTATGTGTCCTTTTGTGTCTAAAAAGTGAACTTTTGAAAGTTGTCTAAGTTTTCATGTTTGATGTTACATTTTTGTGCCCATTTCCCCAGTTTACTTTTCTTCTTGTGTTGATGATATTAAAGCAGTTATATGGATAGTTTCCTACACAGATACGATATTCTTACCGTCTCTCACGTACTGACCTGTTTCATCTTTTCCTGTACTTTGTAAAGCAGTTTGCAAGAATGTTTGGAGCATACATCATAAACAACATCCTACATGTTCACATATATTCATGATTACTAGAAATAAATAACTCTTTTATATATTTTGTTCCTTGGGTCTGCCTGATATGTCAAAGAGGTCAGCAAATTTCTTTGCTTCTCACTAATCCAATTAGTCTTCTGTATTTTCCCTCGTTATATAAATCTTGTAATGTCTTTGCCATTTTGTCTTTTCTTGCTGTGTCTTTCATAAAACACCTTGTTGACACAGTGTTTAAGAGCATAGTATTAGTCATACATAGCAGAGGTCGTGTATCATCCCATTTAAAGACAGTTTGCCAATTCCCCAGAGGCAACATTTGAGAATTGAAAAAATGGATGGTACTTATTTTAGAGTTTTCTCACATTGACTGAAGACAGATAAATAGACAAATCTTGGCTGTGTACAGTATGAGTGCCCATTAGAAGAGCGTTATATGAGCTGTGTGCGTGTGTGTGTGCGTGTGTGCGCGCGCATGTATACTTACATAAGGTATACTTAAATGTGTATGGTAAATGTAAACCTGAACAGTCAAAATAAAGTTTGAATAGATTCTTTGTTAAGAAACAGCACTCAGCTCAGACCAGCCATGACACTTTACACTACTGTACATTGTTCCTGTCTGATTATTTATTATGTTGTGGATAAGTGGTAAGCCGTGGCTTTTCACACATACAGTCCCCTATAGGGCTCAGCAACTGACCTCAGGCTGACCTGCTCACTCAGGCTTAGCCTCTAATTTATGATTAACACATTGGTCTCTTTTCTTTGATATAATCCAACCCAATGGTCTGGTTTTAACACCACAGGGGGACCAGAGGAGAGATTATGACTGATGGTGGATTAGCTATGGATAACCTATGGCCTTTTTAAGCCCCTTCTCCATCCACAGCAAAGGAAAAGTTATATCTGAAGCAACAGTCCTAAAGCAGCAAGGATATGTAACTGTCTGTTCACCAGAAGTATCCAACCAAGACTGTCTATTTTTTTTCAATTTTTCAATTTTATTTATATAGCGCCAAATCACAACAAAAGTCGCCTCAAGGCGCTTTATATCGTAAGGTAAAAACCCTACAATAATACAGAGAAAAACCCCAACAATCAAACGACCCCCTATGAGCAAGCACTTGGCAACAGTGGGAAGGAAAAACTCCCTTTTAACAGGAAGAAACCTCCGGCGGAACCAGGCTCAGGGAGGGGCAGCCATCCACCGCGACCGGTTGGGGGTGAGGGGAGAAAGACATGCTGTGGAAGAGAGCCAGAGATTAATAATAGCTCATTAAATGCAGAGTGGTGTAAAAACACAAGGTGAGTGAACAGAGGTGAGAGAAAGAGAAACGCTCAGTGTATCATGGGAAACCCCCAGCAACCTAAGCCCATTGCAGCGTAACTAAGGGAGGATTCAGGGTCACCTGATCCAGCCCTAACTATAAGCTTTGTCAAAAAGGAAAGTTTTAATCCTAATCTTTAAAGTAGAGAGGGTGTCTGTCTCCCGAATCCAAACTGGGAGCTGGTTCCACAGAAGAGGGGCCTGAAAGCTGAAGGCTCTGCCTCCCATTCTACTTTTAAATATCCTAGGAACCACAAGTAAGCCAGCAGTCTGAGAGCGAAGTGCTCTATTGGGGTGATATGGTACTATGAGGTCTTTAAGATAAGATGGGGCCTGATTATTCAAGACCTTGAATAATCAGGCCCCATCTTATCTTAAAGACATCATA
>VUQS01055747.1:0-13089 GCA_015108495.1 Heterochromis multidens | reverse complement strand
AGCCTCCAAGGAGGAAGCCAGAAAAGGCACAGCAGTGTTTCCAGTGAGTGAAAATGGTTACAAAAAAAAAAAAAAAGACAATCTAAGATACTATATCAATTCATTAATTAATTAATGTTTATAGAACTGAAGAAGTCACTTGGATAACTGACAAAACGTTTCTCCCACTGAAAATGCTATGTCCAGACGAACAGAATCAACTTTCTGGGGTTTATAGAACAATAAAATTATTGTAAAATTATTTACAGCCAAGAGGGAATGAATGAATAAATAAATAAATAAATAAAAATGAAGGAATAAAGTTGCATCCAAGTTAGTCAAAGGCTTTAGACGCTATTGAAAAATGTTAGATCCTCCTACTATCCGTACACAGAGGTCCCAGGGATCTCCCAGGATTTGTGATATTTTCTGTAGAAATGATTGGGCAGTAGATGGTGATTTCCTACCTGTTGATCTGTAATCTGAAGCAGGTTTGGTCTACAGAATAAGTTACCATAGTGATATACCCCAGTAAGAAGTGATTGGTCTTAGCAGTGTTAATTTTGTTGATGAATAACTTTCGTTATAGTTTTCGTCAACAACCTTTTTTTTCTGATGAAAACAAGACAATAACTAAATAAAAACTAATGCGCAAAGACAAAAACTATGACGAAATGTATTGACACTTTCGTCAACGAATAAATACTGGATGAAAATGTTCTGGAGAAACGAGATCCAATCAGAAGTAATTAAGTGGTGTAGAGAGGCAGGACGAGTTTGGAAGTGATCCAATCATAAGTAATCTCCGTGTGCAGTAAAGTTAGATGCGCACAATTTGATCTGCCCCTGACAAACAGGGTGAGGGGGAGGGACCTCCCATGCTCCCTGTTTCTCATGAAAATGCGACAAAATGTCAACACATGGGAAGAAGAGAAGAGTAGACATATGGACACATTTCACATTTGATGTGAAGGAAAATAAGGTGCTTTGTGAACGGCGTTGAGCAACTCTCACCGGTAATAACGCGACAAACTTTTACACTTTATATTTTAGTCAACTGAATCAACTTTAGATTTAGTCAATGATAATCTTCTGATATTTAGTTGACTAAAACTAGACTAAAACTAAAAGAATTTAGATGATGAAATTATGACTAAAACTAAATGACGTTTTAGTCAAAAGACTATGACTAAAACTAAATCAAAATTTACTGTCAAAATTAACACTGGTGCCAGTTTATTTCAGTCCAATATTTTTTTAAAACCAAACACTAAAACTGTGAGTCAACTAGTAATTACAATATTTCATAAATTACACATCTGTGCAACAATTCTCTATGAAATGCAGTCTATTACTGTGTGACCAAGTAAAAACATAATTCAACTGAAAAGACACACAAAGTAAAAAATGTGAAACACTTCGAAATGTATTGTAAGCCCTTGTATAAATTAAGGAATGAGAAGGCAATAACAAATAAACAAAATGAATTTGACAACAAATCAGCTTTTACTTGAACCTGTAACTGTGACTGAGTAGATACAAGTGGATATGGATATGGATAGTGATATGGATAGTGTTGACTGTTCACTGATGTTGGCGTTACCTGGAAAACATGTCTGTAGGTGTTCAGTTAAGGCCTCCTGAGTGACAGGCTTATGGGCAGAGTTCATAGCAGAGATAGCCAATAACAAAACCTCTCCCAAAGGGATGAACTGTGATTGGCTGATGGGGGACATACTGATAGGTGACACATCACCTGTGAAAAGACAGAAAACAGTTAAGTGACACTGAAAGTAAAGTTTCCTAAAACTGCACAATATAAAACACAATACATCTCAGAAATATATTGTACAAAATGCCACGTCTGGCCAGCTCTCCAGGCTTTCTGAAGGTCTTTCAAAGTTTTTCTTTGGTCACTGCCAGCTTTTTCACTCATTTTTGATCCAGTCTTTTTAACACGACTATTTACAGAGAACATATGAATCAATCAAGTATAAAAAAAGGACTTTAACTCAAGAGATAAACCACTGTTATGTCTGCAAATAACAGACAACTTAGCAAAGAACCAGTGTTAAATTGTATCTTCAGGTACTTTGTTATTACCAGTCTGTCACAAAAACGTTCCCATTTATTTAGTTGAATCTATGAAAATTACCAAAGATAATACAGTTTGAAAGGCATAAAATATTATTTTTACACCACAAGGTGGTTCCCAAGGAGTTATTAGCCAAAAACATGGCATCTCTTAGCAAAGTGTGCAGTGTCTCCTTTAAATGTTTAAGGAAGCTGGACAAGTGGAGGACAAAAGATTGAGTGACAGGCATAAAAACCACCTACAGCAGATGAACAGTATCTCAAAGTCATGTCCTTAAGAAATAAGAAAAACTCCAGCAAAGACCTGACCCAGGAACTGAGAGATAGATCTGGCCCTTCAGTTGATCCATTTACTGTTCGCTGAAGCCTCGTCACAAATGGTCTCAGTGGAACACTGGCCATCAAGAAGCCATTCTTAAAGAAGGGAAACAAGGAGAAAAAGCTGAGGTGTGCCAAATTACAGAAGAACTGGACTGAAAAATCAGTGGCAACAGGTCTTGAACTTTTTGGTTCAAATCATTATCAACATGTGTGGAATAAGTTAGGAGACAGGTACAACAGTGAGTGTCTACAGCCATCTGTAAAACACAGTGGAGGCTCTGTCATGGTTTGGGCCTGGACTTCAGCCAGTGTTAGGGATCACATCAAAATTGATGGAATTATGAACAGAGCTAAGTACCATTCAGATTTTGATCCACCATGCAATACCATCTGAAAAGTGTCTGGCAGTGGCTTCATTTTTCGGCATGACAATGATCCCAAGCACACTGCTCATGCAGTAAAAGTATACCTGTATAGAATAACACAGAATGGAACACTATCAATCATAGATTGGCCTCCCCCGAACCTGGACTGCAACATTATTGAAGCAATGTGGGATCAAATTCACAGAGAGTAGAACAAAAGGCAGCCAACATCCAAAGAAGAACTTTGGAATGCCCTTCAAGGAGCCTGGAGAAATATTCTTGAAGACTGCTTAAACAAATTACAAAAGCAAAAGGAAGTATATAAAGCAAAATATTAAGAAATGACGAGTGGCTCAAGACATCTGCACACTGCTGTATATCACAGTTGATACCCCAGATGTTTTTATTTTCTAAATATTTCCGGATTTTTCACATCATATCATACATTTCATATCATGTCATATCACAATGTGGAATAGAAGGCCATTCAAAACATAGTAGCATATGACAGGTCTTTCTTTTTTTTACCTACATTCTGATACCAGGCTCATCTTCTAGCCATGATCCCTTCTGTGTCATATTTTAACCCTCCCCAGATATAAAATTTGACATTCTATTTACTCAAGGAAATAAAAACATTATAATACTGACTGATAATACTGACCCACCTATATGTTACCTTTATACCTTGGAAAGTTTTACACCCACGGTATGGATATAATTTTTTGCATGGCTTCATTAAATACGCTAAAGTAAATTTTAAAAAAAGCAACAAAAAACAACAACAAAAAAAACAAAAACAAAATTTTAAAAAAGCTTATATTAGCATTTAAAAAATATTTTTAGTGTTGCCGAGATAATGATATTAATATATAATTTAAAAATAAATAATAAGTTGTATCCTCAGATTTAAAATGGGGATGGTCTGAAAGATTTCCAGCTAGAGGTTAAAACACAAAGCCTGATGCATAAAGATTGATCAGATACATAACGGTACCAGCTGAATATTAACAAAATAAACATTAAACCATAAATATAACATGCTCATTTTAGTAAAAGAAAAGAGTCGGAGTCTTGTTTGAGGACTGATGCTGTATTTTGATTGAAATATACATCCATATAGTCTATTATAGTTTGCATAAAGTCCTACAAGAAATGGAGAACTATAGTCAAGCCTACTTTTCAGAGTTTTTTGGGCAAGTTTTTTACCCACTGATGAAATGTGATGGTATGTACTCATGTAGCATATCTTTGGACTGTAGAGAGGAATCCAGAGTAACTGGAAAGAACCCAGGCAAGCACAGGGAGACATGCACACTCCACAGAGAGCCAACAGTGATAACCACTGCTCTACCATGCCACCCGTTGGGTCTTTCCATAGATTTGTGAGAGAATTAGGACAATGACTTGTTCTACAGAACATAAAATAGAAACTTTAGTTAGATCTAACTACCCAAGGAGCCTCTGTATGTGTGTTCCTGCTGACATCAGAGTTTAAGCACTTGTAATCTATGTCCACAGTAGACTTGTCATGACAAAAAATGAAGAGCTAATTTTTTTGTTTTTAATCCTATGAGCCCTAACCTGTCACCCATGACAGATTTTTGCAATTTTTTTTTTTAAACAACCATAACTCATAAACCATTTGTGCAATCAAAAAAATTACAATGATTTCTGATAGCAGCGACTCTGTACTTTTCAGTGGTAATCCCAGCCATGGCATCACCGCAGGCCCACGAAGACGAAAGTTGGTTGACGGAAGGGTGAATGAGTAAGTGTGATGGAGCTCTGCAGAAAACTGACATTTTATTGGAAATTTGGGTGCTTTTTATCACGTTCTTGTTTTTAATCGTTTTGTTATTTCTGTTTTCTGCGCCATTTGCCGAGATTTGCCCCCCCCCCTCTTTTTTTAACCCTGTTTTTTGGAGAGTTATTCTACCGTGGTCTCGGGGAGGGGGGTCCAAACATGTTGAGGAGGTCATCAGCACAGGTCTGTACCAGCTGTGGTCAAAGTCGAGGTCGGAGTCATGTACGTGGGCAGGGCCATGGAGCTGGTGGTGATGCCTCTCGCAGCCGGTCACCACATTGTCCAGTGGCTTGGAGAACAGAGGCAGACCTAGATGATGCGGTCCCTCAACCTCCAAGTTTCAGACCAAAAAGAACTCCTGGTGTTCAACCTCCTCTCAATGCTGCACAATCTCCAGGTGAAATTTTACTTTTTAATGTTTTTAATGACGACGTCCTAAAATGCTTGTGCGCAAACATAAACAAGAATGCCGCAAAAAATAAGGAAAGAGGCAAAAAAAAAAATGGCTACACCACAGATTTCAAGGTGTACATGGGGAAATCAAAGTTGTAATCAGGGAAAGAGCTCTCTTTTGATGTGGTTACATCAATAGTCGACAATCTCGGATCGGGTTACACGGTCTACTGTGACAACTTCTACACCACCCCGGCCCTCTTCCAACACCTGAAAAAGCAGGGATTTGGGGCTTGTGGAACATATAGGCAGGGCAGAGTGGGTGTTCCATCCAGTCAGGAAAATGCTCTGCATATATGATCACCAAGAGGCTCTATTTGGTGGATCAGGGACTGTGATCTTTTATTTGTAAAGTGGATGGACAGTTGAGAAGTCTCCCTCTGCACCACCGTCCATCCTGTGTACAGTGGGGACACCGTGTTAATAAGCTGGCAGAAAAATGAAGATAGCCATTTTGAGAGGGTTCCTATTCCCAGATCAACAGGTGTGATAGAATATAATAGATACATGGGTGGAATGGACACGTCTGAATTTGTTCCCAGCATCTGGTCTCAAATTCAATTTGTCGCAAAACCAGAAGATTGAACATGACACTTCTCCGTCTGGCAACCTGATCATCGAGTCTGGGTTTGACAGTTGCCAGGTGAACGGTACTTGTCTAACTTCACTGTGCCAAGTGTAAAGTTTGGTGGAGGGGGGATTATGATGTGGGGTCGTTTTTCATGAGTTGCGCCCCTTATTTCCAGTGAAAGGAAAAAAAAAAAAAGACATGGATGAACAAGTTTGGTGTGGAAGAACTTGACTGACCTACACAGAGTCCTGACCTCAACCTGAAAGAACACCTTTGGGATGAATTAGAGCAGAGACTCCAAGCCAGGCCTTTTCGTCCAACATCAGTGTCTGACCTCACATATGCGCTTCTGGAAGAATGGCCAAAATTTCCCATAAACACACTCCTAAACCTTGTGGAAAGCCTTCCCAGAAGAGTTGAAACTGTTATAGCTGTAAACGGTGGGATGCCATCATATTAAACCCTATGGATTAAGAATGGGATGTCACTCAAGTTGCGTGTGAAGGCAGACAAGCGAATACTTTTGGCAATATAGTGTACTTGTTCAGTGTTTTATAGTTCACAGTTCAAATTGAATAGTCCAGATCTTTTATTCATGTACATTGTGAGTGCCTTATTCAATTCAATTACATTTTCAATTCAATTTTATTTATATGGCACCAAAACACAACAGTTGCCTCAAGGCGCTTTACAGTTAGGTCCATAAATATCTGGACGGAGACAACTTTTTTCTAATTTTGGTTCTGTACATTACCACAATGAATTTCAAATGAAACAACTCAGGTGCAGTTGAAGTGCAGACTTTCAGCTTTAATTCAGCGGGTTGAACAAAAATATTGCATTAAAATGTGAGGAACTAAAGCATTTTTTTTAAACACAATCCCTTCATTTCAGGGGCTCAAAAGTAATAGGACAACTTAAATAACTCGAAATAAAATGTTTATTTCTAATACTTGGTTGAAAACCCTTTGCTGGCAATGACAGCCTGAAGTCTTGAACTCATGGACATCACCAGATGCTAGGTTTCCTCCTTTTAATGCTCTGCCAGGCCTTTACTGCAGCAGCTGAAATGGATGCTCAAGTGGGTTAAGATCAGGTGACTGACTTGGCCATTCAAGAATATTCCACTTCTTTGCTTTAATAAACTCCTGGGTTGCTTTAGCTGTATGTTTTGGGTCATTGTCCATCTGTATTATGAAACGCCGCCCAATCAATTTGACTGCATTTAGCTGGATCTGAGCAGACAGTATGTGTTTTGTGACAGATGTTTTTTAGCGAAGTCCAATCTAGCCTTTCTATTCTTGAGGCTTATGAGTGGCTTACACCTTGCAGTGCACCCTCTGTATTTACGTTCATGCAATCTTGTCTTTATGGTAGACTTGGATATCAATATGCCTACCTCCTGGAGAGTGTTGTTCACTTGGTTTGCTATTGTGAAGGGGTTTCTCTTCACCATGGAAATGATTCTGCGATCATCCACCACTGCTATCTTCCATAGACGTCCAGGTCTTTTTGTGTTGCTAAGTTCACCAGTGCTTTTTCTTTCTTTCTCAGGATGTACCAAACTGTAGATTTTGCCACTCGTAATATTGTAGCAATTTCTTGGATGGGTTTTTTCTGTATTCGCAGCGTAAGGATGGCTTCTTTCACCTGCATGGAGAACTCCTTTGACAGCATGTTGTCTGTTCACAGCAAAATCTTCCACATGCAAGCACCACACCTCAAAATCAACTCCAGGCCTTTTATCTGCTTAATTGATAATGACATAATGAAGGACTTGCCCACACCTGCCCATGAAATAGCCTTTAAGTCAATTGTCCAATTACTTTTGAGCCCCTGAAATGAAGGGATTGTTTATGCGCTGAACGAGAGTTCAGAGTACCCAGCCTTCTTGGAATCAATGGGTAGGGTGCTCAAGGATGCTCCATTTGGTGACTCCGTCATCCTACTGGGAGCCTCACACTCACAAGGGCAATGACAGTGAGACCTGGAGGGGCGTGATTGGAAGGAATGGCCTGCCTGATCTGAACCTGAGTGGTGTTCAATTATTGAACTTCTGTGCAAACCACAGTTTGTCAATAACAAACACCACGTACAAACATAAGGGTGCTCATAAGTGCATATGGCACCAGGACACCTTAGGTTGCAGGTCGATGATGGATTTCGTAATCGTATCATCGGATCTGCGGCCGTATGTTCTGGACACTCGAGTGAAGGGAGGAGCCGAGCTGTCAACTGATCACCACCTGGAGGCCCCGGTTCGCGAGACCTTCAAGTGCCACCTTCGGTAGAACTTCAAAGCATTCCGAGGGAAGCTGGGGATATTGAGTCCCTATGGACCATGTTCCGCACCTCCATTGCTGAAGCAGCTGCAAGGTGCTTTACAAGCGGTACTGGAAAAGAGAGTTTGTCTGTTAGTCGAACCTTGGATGTAGGAAAAGGGTGGAGTGCCCACTCTGGGTCAGGAACGTGTTGCTGCCCCAAATGAAGGAGTTCAAGTATTTTGGGGTCTTGTTCACGAGTGAGGGGAGAGGACAGCAGGATACTGAGAGATAGATTGGGGGATGCGGCTGCAGTGATGCGGACCTTGCACTTGTCCGAGGTGGTGAAGAGAGAGCTGTGCATAAAACGAAGCTGTCGATTTACCGGTCGAACTACATCTCTGCCCTCACCTATGGTCATGAGCTTTGGGTAGCGACCGAAAGAATAAGATCATGGATACAAGCAGCGGAAATTAGCTTTCTCCAAAGGGTGGCTGGATTCCCTTCTGGTGAAGAAAGAGCTGAGTGTAAAAGTGAAGTTGTCAGTTTACCAGTTGGGCTACGTCCCTACCCTCACCTATAGTCACAAGCTTAGAGTAGTGGCTGAAGAAAGAGATTGTGGATACAAGCAGAAGAAATTAGCTTTCTGTGAAGGGTGGCTGGCCTCTCCCTTACAGATTGACTGAACTCCTCACCCTTTCAAGATGGGCCCAGAGGAGAGCCACTACTCCTCTATATTGAAAGGAGCCAGTTGAGGTGGTTCTGGCATCTGACAAGGATGCCTTCTGGGTGCCTCCTGGATGAAGTGTTCCAAGCATGTCCTAATGGGAGGAGGGCCCACGGCAGACCCAGGACATGCTGGAATGCCTCTGTGTTTTCGTGGATAAGCTGGAGGAGGTGGCTGGTGAGAGGGAGGTCTGGGCTTCTATGCTTAGGCTGCTACCCTTGTGACCCGGCTGGATAAGTGGAAGAAGATGGATGGATAGATGGATGATATTCATTTTTACTAATATTAATAAATTATTACTACTACTGCTGTTATTATTTTTACTACTACTATTATTATTATTTGATCACCTGTAACAAAGGAATTTCCTAAATACGAGTTAAATAAAGTATTTCTTAGCTTACCTTTTGTCTTATTTTATTTAACTGATGTAGAAATATAGATGAGTCCACCAATTCAAATGGGCATAAACATAAATAATTTAAACTACCAACCTGAGCTCTGTATTATAAAGCAAGCTCAACATGGTGGTTATATACTCGCCAAGTTAACCCAGGACTTCCCCTGGTTCACATGAAAGTGGTGGCATTGGCAGTATCTAACCAATCATAAGAATAAGAATAAGAATAACTTTATTGATCCCAGAGGGAAATTCATTCATAAGTGTACTGACAGCAGAGGGGCTGATTTTACGAAGGAAGGTAAAACTATACTAACTATAAGAAAAATATGAGGTTAAACACATAAAGACACACGACTGCTGCGGACAAAGCAGCAGTGTGTGAGAGGAAAAATCACTGTACATTAGTTTAGTATTAAAACCCTGTATAAGTATGTGTGTGTGTGTGTGTGTGAGAGAGTGTGCACGCGCTTTAAACGTTTTAGTTGGTAAGACTGGAAAAGAGCTACTATATTAATAATGATCAGCCCCATTGAAGCCAGGAAAGAAAACCACAAAAAATGCTGACTGTATAATGTTACAGACTTATCAGTATCACAACCTGATAGATTACAATCACCCATTTCATTAATAGACAGTTTTAGTTTTTATTCTTTTAGCTGCAGCCTCGGTGATGCTCAATGGTTTGAGAGCAAGTAAAGAATAAAAATAAAAACAGAATTCAAAAGCAGACTTAGGCCCTAGCCTAAGTCTACATGCAAATTTGATAAAGTCCACAAGTAAGTGTATTGTTTTAGGATTATATATTAATTCCTATAGAACAATAAAAATGTTATAAAATTGTTTGCACCCAACAGGGAAAAAGCCAAGAAATAAAGTTGCATATAAATGTCTATATTTATTACTGATGCTTATCAGGGAAACAAAGACTTCAGACATTATTTAAAAAAATTTAGACCCTCCTACTCTCTGCAGACAGAGGTCCAAGGAATCTTCCAGGAATGGTGACACTATTTTCCAGAGAATTGATTTGTCAGTAGACAAAGATAGTAACCCATCAAAAAAGGTCTTGGAGGCTTGTTGGGAGAGAGGGAAGGGTCAAAAAACTAGTTTTAGATAAATAGGCAAGGACATAACACAGCAAATTAAAGCCTGTGGTACTGATTGCTGTGGCCTGCAATTACAGCCTGGAAATTACAAAGTGTGTGTGTTAACATGGAGTTGTTACATACAAGAACAGAAATGAGACAGTAGATCTGGTACAATAGTAATTCAGGCATAATGATCTTAAGTACAGGGAATTCACACAGGTTTTTACAGATGGGTCAAAGGCCCCACAAACAGAGGCCAGGGCAGCTGTATTTATTCCCAAGTATCAGATAAGCATAGGCAAAAGGACATCAAATCATCTAAGTGTGTGCTGTATCGCTAGCTTTGGAATGGGCAGAGGAAGTGATAGAAAAAGTACTTATTTGCAGTGATTCAGTATCAGATTTAACATCCATCTATACAGGGATAGTCAACAACCACCTGGATTTAGTTTATGAAACACTGCCAGTCAATTCACTGTTAATCAGTTGAGTTAAAAGCAATATTCATGTGGATACCAGCTCATGTAGGAATTCCAGGCAATGAGAAAGCAGATAAGTTAGCAAAGAAATCAGTCAGTAAAGAAAATGTAGATACTTGTGTCAAAGACAGAAGGAAAGTGCATAGTATATTGGAAAGTAATGAAGCAATGGCAAATTGATGATGACATAAAAGGCAGACATTTACATATAATACAAAGAAAAGTAGGGCAGATGAGAAGTAGGGGCTCCAGTAGTAAGTTATTATTAGTAGACTGAGAATAGGACACACTAACTTAAATTGTACACCTTTTATTATGGGAAAACATCTGACTGGCCATTGTAATTAGGGTCATAACAGAGATTACTACTAAGAACTGCCAAATACATATATAGTATTTAATTTACCATGGCAGTAAGAAAGCCTGCGGCTTTCATCAGCATTTCTGGTACACATGTGGGCATAACAGGCAATAAAACACCACCTGGATCTAATCACTGACAGACAAAGGCAGCAACGATCATTAATACAACATTAAAAAAAAGTAATAATGTGTTTCAGCCACATACAAAGGTGATTAAAGTATTTATATACAAACATATCATCACATAAATAGCTGTATATAAAGCCAAATCTTGGGCAGAAAAAAAGATAAATAGAAAACAAATTCTAAAAAATAAAAAAAAATCTTAAATGACATTCTGTTTGTTCCAGTACAAAGCTCAAGTACACATAAAAAAAATCATTATATGGAACTAAATCAGTCCATAAATTATATCCACATCTTTAGACCCCCAAAAAGAATTATAGACACATCCGTGCACATCATATAATAATCATGAAAAACAGGACAATGACAATTTTCATTTAATCCTCAAGGTTATACTGTTTGCAAATTATATATCCCATAGGATCCCTTTGGAGAAGTTTAAATTCCCTATCACCACCTCTTTTCACGGCCCAACCCTTCAATACCCATTGAACCGTAGACCATGCCATGTCCAGCTGGCTAAAAATGTCTGGCTATAGCAGACCTCTCAACATTGTTTCTAATACTCTTGTGTTCAAAAATTCTAATTTAAATTCCCTTTCAGTCTTCCCCACATAACAAAATCCACAAGGGCACTTTAATAAATATACCATATATAAATAAATATGTAGTTGTCAAGTGTCCAACCAAAGTTACAAGCTGCTTCTGTCATGGACTTTCACTGATGCTGGGACAGCTCCTCCACACAGCAACAGCAAATCAAGTGAGGTAAAGACAGCCTGTCCAGAATAGCACGCTGACAGGTGTTAGCACAAACTTTGAAAAAAAGTCTAAATGAAGTTTGTTTCAAAGCCACACTTCACAGCTCTGCTATGGAAATACAACCCAAATTCTGGAAAAGTTGGGACGTTCTGTAAATTCGAACAAAATGAAAAATAAAAGACTTCCAAATCACATGAGCCAATATTTTATTCACAACACAACATAGATAACATAACATGCTGAAACTGGGAAATTGTACACTTTCATCCACTGAATAAGCTCATTTCAAATTTGATGCCTGCTATAGGTCCCAAAAAAGTCGGCACAGGGGCAACAAATGGCCGAAAAAGCAAGAAAGTCCAAAAAGAATCATCTGGGAGAACATCTATCAACTAATTAAGTTAATTGATATCAGGTCTGTAACATGATTAGCTATAAAACAGATGTCAGAGACAGTCTCTCAGAAATAAAGCTGGGCAGAGGCTCTCCAATCTATGAAAGAGTGCGTAAACAGACTGTGGAATACTACAAAAACAATGTTCCTCAACATCGAATTGCAAAGGCTCTCATCATCTACAGTGCATAACATCATCAAAAGATTTAGAGAAACTGGAGATATCTCTGTGCGTAAAGGACACGGTCGAAGACCTTTATTGGATACCCGTGGTCTTCGGGCCCTCAGATGACACTGCATCACTCATCGGCATGATTGTGTCAATGACATTACTAAATGGGCCCAGGAAGACTTCCAGAAATCACTGTCAGCTAACACAATCCACCGTGCCATCTGCAGATGCCAACTTAAGCTCTATCATGCAAAAAAGGAAGCCCTATTTGAACATGGTCCAGAAGCGCCGTTGTGTCCTGTGGGCCAAGACTCATTTGAAATGGACTGTTTCAAAGTTGGAAAGTGTTCTGTGGTCAGACGAGTCCAAATTTGACATTCTTGTTGGTAATCACGGACGCCACATCCTCCGGGCTAAAGAGAAGGGTGACCTTCCAGCGTGTTGTCAGCGTTCAGTTCAAAAGCCAGCATCTCTGATGGTATGGGGGTGCATAAGTGCATATGGTATGAGCAGCTTGCATGTTTTGGATAGGAACTATGAATGCCGAAAGGTATATAAAGGTTTTAGAGCAACATATGCTCCCCTCCAGACGACGTCTATTTCAGGGAAGGCCTTGTGTATTTCAGCAGGACAATGCAAAACCACATACTGCAGCTATTACAACAGCATGGCTTCATGGGAGAAGAGTCTGGGTGCTGAATGGGCCTGCCTGCAGTCCAGATCT
>VUQS01055745.1:25467-37376 GCA_015108495.1 Heterochromis multidens | reverse complement strand
CCATTTATCATCCACCCATCCATCCATCCATTTATCATCCACCCATCCATCCACCCATCCATCCATGTATACACCCATCCATCCATTTTCTACTGCTTTCCATCCATTCATCCATCCATCCATCCATCCTCTCCCTATCATTATAAAAATTAATTAATTAAATAAATACTTCTTTCTTTTTTTTTCTCATCATATATGCTTTCATTATCATTACGTGCACTTATTAACAATCTCCTCTCCACAGTGTCTTGCACGTATGGTTAGTACTCTCACAAATCTATACCACAATCAGATTTTGTGCAGTAAAAAATCATAATCTAATTAGGAAGACACTCAGTGAATGCATCTTCAGCCAAAGACAGTTCCCTGTTTTTCGATTTAAAAAAAGTGATCCTTTGCCCACCTCTTCATTGGGTTTCATGAAATTAGGACAGTTTGATTAATCCTGCTGGCAGACAGACAGAAGAACAGTGCTAAAAAAAACCCACTCCTGCCTCAGTTCTGCCTTGGAGAGCAATACTGTCATGTTGACAATCAGGCAGGTGATGCATTGTCTTCCCTGAACTGGGTACAAAACAGACCAGAACTCTGAATATCATGTTCCTGTGTGCGCCAAAAATAAATTTTTATGTAAACGCTCGCAGACAAAGAAACTAATACTCCAACTCTTTTATGTCAGCCCTTATCTTCATATAGACACCATGAAATTTAATAACCAGGGAAAGTGTGAAAATAGATGTCATGAGATGATGAAATGATTAAATAAATGATGAAAAAAGGCAGATAACTGAATTAATACAATAAAATACAATACCAGGCTTCAATCTTTAATTAAATCTTGTTCAAGTTGAACACTTGCTAAAATCCATGTGCACGTGCTCAGTCACACTGATTCAAATACGGACGTCCTTTGTGCCTTCACACCGGTATGCCTCCAACTCATCAAGTCAGGTGGATTCTGCATTCAGTTTTGCCGAGTAGACAGCTGGTGGATGTTCAGAGTCCTGCAGACTCAGCCAAATGGGGTGAAAAACTGGACTTCAGCACAAATGTTTACCTAGCAGATGACAGGACAGTCTGTTGCCCCCATGGATGCTGCCACATGCTCTGTTAAAAACAATCCATCCATGCACGACAAGGGTTGGTGAAGGAGGGTGCAGGACATTTGCAGCATGTGCAGCTATTTGCCTTATTAGCATCTGTGTTCTTTTAAAATGCCACATGTGCTGAAGAAAGACTTTATGAGCAAATGCCAGAAAATAGTTTGTTTGGGAATACCTTACTATCTTTTAAACACTATAAAGCCAAACGTATGTTGATATTCCAGTGCCATCTTAAAATATGTGAAAGCTGTGATTCCCAACACATATATACAAACAATGGCTCCAAAAGCTCCAGGCAGCATGAGACATGCTAACATCTGACTAAGGTATGATGTACTGCTTATAATTCTGCTCTGTTCATCAGTTTTTTTCTCCTTCTTTGAGGCCTGTCTCATCCATCCATCACCCTTAGTAACTTTCTCACTAGAACAGATGTTTTGCATTCTCTGATATGTACATCTGTATGTGTATGTATCACATTACATATGTGCCAGGTCTGCTAATAATTACATGCTTCACTGATGGCAGTGACTGACAGTTTATTATTATGGAACTGACCTTCCAAACTTTTCCATCATATGCAGCTAAATAAAGAAAAATAAAAAAAAGACTTATCTTTTAGTATTTTAACTACCTAAATTAGTTTTTTGTTATTCAGTTTTTCTTTTTTTTTTTTTGGTATGCATTCATCTCTTTACATTTTCCATCCATCCATTTTCTTCCAATTCTTCACATTCATGCAGTCTGTCCCAGCTGTCACAGGGTGAAATGCAGGGCACAGGTCAGCAGTCTACTGGAAGGCTGACACAGAGAAACAGACAACTGTTCACACTCACATTCATTTCTAAGGTTAATTAGAATCTCCCACTCAGTCTTTGGACTGTGGGAGGAGGCCGGAGTACCCGGAGAGAACATGCAAACTCCACACAGAAAGGCTGCACCTGACTAAAAATCAGCACGTTCTTGCTGAGAGGCAACAGTGCTAACCGTTGCACTACCGTGCCGCCCTACTAATACTCACTTACCCGGTGAGGTAGAGGCTCGCCCAATCGAGCTCTCGTTCTGGGAGGACACAAACCTGCCACAGAGCAGAAACGCAAAAGCTTGTTTGATCTTGATTTCTTAATATTTTTTTCTTTTCTATTTCCATTCTGTCAATCACTTGTAAAGCACTTTGAAATGCATTTGATTTTTGTGAAAAGTGTTTTATTTGTTCGATTAAATGTATTTTTTCCCCATTTGCAACTTTTCAAAGTACAGTTTGGACAGTTTACAAAAAGATGTGTTTCTGTCCTGAACATGGAAGCATTGTTGGGAGCTTGCTTTGGTGAAATGTCATTTCCACTGGACATCAATAAGTGAATGAAAACAAATGCCAAAATGTGTAACAGGGCATTTGTACTAGAATAAGTCTTTGAAGTCGACCTGCCAGGCTGGACAGCAAGGATTAATATCTTTGTCCGGGGCTTCCAGGCGTCTCTGCTAATGATCCATTTGGTTGATACAAATAACTCTTATTTACTGCCTCATTACAAATGAGATCTATAGCTGGAAGAGTGGAGAGGAAGAAATAAAACCACCACACAACTGGCCACTGCAGAGTATCACCTGATGTACCTTTAATTAAAAAATAGCAAACTACAACTTTTTGTGACAGAAGATAATGTACATTTTATCCCCAACAAGGAGGCTGGCTTTGTTTGTAGCATGAACGTATTGTTTTTAACAGTAGCTTTACTTTTATATTATATTATTATGTAAATTTATTAGTATATCACATTATAAAATCTAGAAAAAGTATAAAAAGTAACAGAAGTCATCATTGTGTATTTTCATAGCTTTAACAATGCTTTTAATAAACTCTGGGAAGCAATCATCTCAACAGTAAGAAAAAAAAAGCTAATTATTACTATTATTAGTGTTTTAATAAAAGATTTTGCCATATTACCTCTGATCCCTACATTTGCCACTTTACATGCCTGAAATTATTAATACATGAATAACAAAAATGTCAGTCAGCACAAGGCATGTTTAAGCATTCCTAAAATTACTATCGAGCACATTACACAAGCAATGGCTCTCCCACCCACCACCTTCCTTTTCTGCACAAACACACAAGCTGCAGGTCATTATCTAAGTGTCAAGTGGCTGGTCTTGGGTCCATCATGCCACACTCGAACCTTATCTGTCCAGACGCCAAAGCTCGGTCTGTTCTCTCATCTCCATCCATCTTCCTCCCCTGACCTCTATGCGTATCAGTCCCAGGCTGTAAGACTAAAAGTGTTCCCCTCCTCATCACACCCAACAGGCACCATCACCACATCCAGTAGCTTTAAGGTCAGAGGGTAAATGTCTCTAAGTTCTTTGAAAAGCTGGCCCACACATGCCCCTTTAGCCCCTTATACACTCACCAGCAACTCTGTTAGCTACACCTGTTCAGCTGCTCATTAATGCAAATATCTAATTAACCAATCACATGGCAGCAACTCAATGCATTTAGGCATGTAGACATCATCCAAACTACCTGCTGAAGTTAAGTGAATTTGAGCATGGCATGATTGTTGGTGCCAGACAGGCTGGTCTGAGTATTTTTGAAACTGCTGATCTACTGGGATTTTTCTACAGAACCATCTCTAGGGTTTACAGAGAATGGTCCAAAAAAGAGAAAATATCCTGCTTGGTACCAGCTGAGCCACAGCCTACCTGAGTATTGTTGCTGACCACATACATTTTACATACACAGTGTACCCATCTTCAGATGGCTGCTTTCAACAGGATAACGTGCCATGTCACAAAGCTCAGATAGTCTCAAACTGGTAACTTGGACATGACAATGAGTTCACTGTACTCAAATGGTCAAACAGCCACCAGATCTCAATCCATGATGGATGTGGTGGAATGGGAGATTTGCATCATGGATGTGCAGACAAAAAATCTGCAGCAACTGTGTGATGCTATCATTTCAATATGGACCAAAATATTTGAGGAATATTTCCAGCACCTTGTTGAATCTGTGCCACAAAGAATTAAGGCAGCTCTGAAGGCAAAAGGGGATCCAACCTTTTACCTGCAAGGTGTACCTAATAAAGCGTCCGGTGAGTGTATATTCTAACAGTGTCTTCTTTAGGCTCAAAGAACTCTGCTTCCACCGTAGTATTTGCAGTAGTAAAATTACAATCAGCCAGCGCAGAAGGTTTACTAGCCTTTGTGTTTTACATAATAACTGTTGTTGAGTGAGTCATGTATTGAACAATACTGTATGTTTGCAGAACTGTAGAAAGTGGTTTACATAATTCCTGGAAGCTAGGGAAGGACAGTGACTCTGCAATGCAAATACACATTTGCTAGTTTCCACCAATTATGTTCAAGTTTGACCTTTGTTTCCATTCGATGATAAGTACTAAAAGCATGATTTGCAACTGATTCTAAATATTACAGCAACAGATAATAAATGGGTCTAGGCCACGAAATGGAAAGTCCTGCATGTTCTGGTAAACAAATTTTTTAAAAATTGCTCAAACGGCTGATTTCTGGGTAGTCTTGGGTAACACACTTGTTCTGGACTCTTAAGACTGTATTGGCATAATTTTACTCGACTAACATTTCTGGTGAACTGTTCCAAGGGGTTAAAAATGCCGAGCTGTGGCAAGGAAGGAGTAATCATTTTCACTTCCAGCTTCAATTAAAAAAATAAAAATAAAAAAAGGGCGGGAAGGTCATAAACTGTATCACCAAACACACAGATTGTATTCGTGTGTCAAACAAGGTCCCTCTAAACAGAGATATATTATGGCTTATTATGGGTTAAGGATGAAACAAATGAAATGTCTCAATGACTGTTGCATTAGACATTCCTGGATTTAAAAAAAATACACAAGCTAAAGATAGCAAACCACAGGGAGAGTAAGAGCCTCAAAGGTGGGTTCTGTAACGCTGCCAGTATGGCTAAACATGGAACAATGTGGAACACAGCAGCCCAGCAGGGTGTATGAACGAGTTCTCCAGGTTTGCATTTAATGGGTGTCATTAAAGTACACAGAACATAGAACCATAGGCCGCCTGTATTGACAGAAATATGACTGGAGTCACCGATTGATTCACTGAAAATGAACAACAGCAACAAACGGCACATGTAGTGGACTTAGTAGTAATGAAGGAATGAATGATCCAGTTCTATCCTAACTGGCTATATGAGACAGTTTCTTGAGAATACTGGGATTTCACAGAGAATCCATTTCCCGAACAGTCTGACTTGGAAGTAAACTGTCTCCAGGCTCATTAGTTATTCTGACGTATAATAATAAACAAAAATAAACACGTTATTTCTGGATGTTGCTGTACTATCAGGGACTAAGAGAGTAACTAAATTAAGAGAGTTATTTTGGGCATCCAGAGCTTTTGAGAGTAAGGCCTGGAACACTCCACATGAAATTCGAGCTTTCAGCAACGTAACTCAGGGAGATTTAAACTCCCAAGGTAAGAAAAAAACAAAAAAATGAATTTCACACTGTTCTAACAGCAAACAGAAGCTACTAATGCCACACGACCGACAGAACTTTGCGCATAAAAATGAGCTTAATTTTTTTTAAATGCAACAAACAAAAATGCAAAGACAGAACATCTCTCTGTATATGCCGCAAACAGGACAAAATATGTGAATAAAATTCCCTCTACTTTTAATCCTTAAGAGGCAGCCAGCATGTCAGGTGGACTTACAGAAAGGCTCTGACAGATTCTGCATCAGTGGGATTCCCTCCCTCCCCTCCACCCGGCAGCAGCTTCTAATATTTATTGCCTTTGTAAGTATTTTTCTCTACTCTGACACATCTTACTTTCACGAAAGCCCACCTGCCTCTTTATATCAAAGGTGACTATGTGCACCTATGTGCGGTAAAGATGAGAATTCACTTAATGATAAGGCAGCGTTTCTCTTTCATGAAGGCATTCATCGTGTGAGTGACGAATGTAACAGTTGGAATGCAACAGCACATCAGCATCATACAGATGGCCATAGTGAATGCTAATTATGTTTGTTGGTCTTTTCAGTAAACCTTGACGATGTACGATGGGATGTGATAAACGTGGAGGCATACAGGAATCATACAGACATGCTCACAATGCTTATAATCTGAGCCTAACAGCATGTGTGCCGCCCAATCAGCCATATGGAGAGATGGTAAAGAAAATACTTTACCACTCAAGTCTCAATGCATTCTGTGGGAGTTTATGTAGGGATCAACCAGTCATAACGGAACAGAACAGCATGGTTTACAAGTGTCAGATGCCAATCTCCACTCACCGCCTCCGAGTCTTCAAATCCATGAAGATACAAGTTATCGTACATGGAGGAGTGAGGTTCCAAAAAATTAGCTCTTCAGTGCAAAATAGGCAGAAACGGCTAATGATCAACCTGTTCCGGAGAGGATGGATGATGAGAACAGGGGAGTGACAGAGAACACCAGCAGCCTCTTCCTCCACATGAAGGTAGATCAAAAAGAACCCAGATCACACCAGAGCAACAGATAAAAAAAAAAAAAGAAAAAAAGGTGGCGCCCCGTCTCTTCCTAATGCTGAATTGGATTTTATTGCTCCCAAGTCAAACAAGTGTTGTTTCCCATTATAAGGCAGCCTGGCTATCCCCAGAGGCAGAGCAGACCTGGTATTTCATCTGCCTTCCAAGCTCAGATCGCACAAGCCAATCCCTTCCCCAGCACTGGTTGATGACAGAGGTGAGATGCAGGCTGCCGATTGGCTAGTGCAGGCTCCAGTCAGCCTGGCTGGTCGTGAATAAGGAAGAGGGGAGAGAAAGAGGCGGGGGCGTCTGCAGCCTGAGAGCATCATTAACCAGCAAGCCGTGTGAATTCTATGCATGGATGTGAGTGTGAGGTAATCTTTCACACTAAACACCCATTTGCAAACACCGACATTTAATTTGCACATGCAGAATGGCAGCGAAGGCGAACAGCTGAGTGATGATACTTTGAACAAGAGGCAGACTCGAAGCAATCGGGCTGCCACTCCACTATAGGGAGCGCTCGTGTCTTTACAGCTTCATGAACACACTGGGGCTGTAAAATCAATCTGTAAATGTCTGCTACAGGGAAAGTGATCACAGAGAAAATCAATCAAGAAAAGCTAGAGAACTTTAAATCTACAGTTTGACACCTTTCATGGACAGCATCTGGAATGGTAAAACTGTTGTTATTATAAAGGCTTTACATGTGAAACAACAGTGCATTTTTAAAAAAAATGCATTTAGAGCAAAGATTTTTCTGAGCTTTACTTTACTGAATATATAATTATCATTTGTGCAGCTGAAAGACTTCCCTGTGTTTATTTTGAGTAAAAATCCTCACTAATACAAACACACATGAAAAACATTTAAAAGCTAAATTATAGTATTGCTTTAGTAATTCATATTTCCAAACTCTGGTTTTGAGCTTTTAAAGCAATGATTGTTATTAAATGAAAATCTTGATATTATTAAAAAAATAAGAATAAGAAAGTGTTCCTGGTAAACATACACATACAAACACATACACACACACAAATTATGCAAACCGAACAATCAATGTTATGGAGTGTGTGATCCAACTCGACCAAGTTTGGCTCCGAGATGCTGCTTTTTGTTAGACAAAGTAGAGCAACAGCACCCTCTCTTGATCAGATAATGCATCTTCATCAACATCGGCACACTTTTTTTTTCCCCCTTGCTCTGTACAAACTCTTTCCAAAACATATTTTTTTGTGTTTATCCAGCATGTATTTTAGTGGAGGAAAAGAGCTGGATGCTAGTTCCTCATCATTCATTCAGATACTGCTCTGTGTGTCTTTATTCTGCACAGCAGCTCCCGGCAGACCCCCTCTGGCCAGTGTGGAACAGTAGATCAAAGGGAGACCTTTCAGAATAAAGGTCGTTTTATTCAGGCTGAAGGTGCATGAAATATCACATAAGGGAGCTTTTTTAAGAGAGAGAGAGAGAACTAAAGAAGGATGGAAAGTAAAAGAGAAAGAGCACATAAGGTGAATTACGTTTCTGTAGACAAAGAGGGATCTGCCACATAGCTATGGTGGTATAATTAGATATCACGTGTAACACAACAGTTTGAGCAGTATTACCGCACTGAGAATAAACACATAACCACATAGTCTTAACCATGGCTGCAAAAATGACAAGAAACTAAACTAACAGACCAAAGAGGATGAAGGAGCATAAAGGGTTTATGTTTTTAGTCAAATCTTGAGCTGTCATTAGAGCTCAGTTAAGTTTTCTGATTTTTAAAGGATCTTTTGGGGTGTCCAGATAATCCTTTATCACAGTCCATTAGGTGAGTGAGTGAAAGTGGTCTATATATTCATAATTTTGTGGAGACAAACATTCAGCTACTACAAGTTTAAACACTGATTTTGCAGTTAAGACCTGGTTTCAGATCACGGTTAGAATTATGGTTAGATTTGTTGTTACAGTGGGGAGAATAATTATTTGATCCGCTGCTGAATTTGTAAGTTTTCTCACTTAGAGACAGAAAAAACATATTACATAAAAGTTATAAACTGATTTGCATGTTATTGAGTGAAATAAGTATTTGATCGCCTACAACCCAGCCAGAATTCTGCCTCCCACAGATTGGCTGCGTGCCCATGTGGCACACAGATTACAAGCAATCAATCAATTAATGGGTAAGACCAAAGAGCTGTCAAAGGACGTCAGGGACAAGATTGTAGACCTGCACAAGGCTGGAATGGGCTACAAGACCATCAGCAAGACGCCTGTGAGAAGGTGACAACTGTTGGTGTAATTATTCAGAAATTGAAGAAATATAAAATGACCATCAGTTGCTCTCAGTCTGGAGCTCCATGCAAGATCTTGCCTCATGGGGTGAGGATGATCATGAGAAAGGTGGAGGTCCCCCTGCTCAAGAAGGCACATGTACAGGCCCGTCTTAAGTTTGCCAGTGAACATCTAAATGATTCAGAGAAGGCTTGGGAGAAAGTGCTGTGGTCAGATAAAACCAAAATCGAGATCTTTGGCATCAACTCGACCACCATCTCAACAGTCAGGCATGGAGGTGGAAACATTATGCTTTGGGGCTGTCTCTCTGCTAAGGGTACAGGATGACTTCACCACATTGAGGGGCCAATGGACTGGGCCACCTCCTTCCCTCAACCAGAACACTGAAGATGGGTCGTGAATGGATCTTCCAGCATGACAATGACCCAAAACATATCGCCAAGGCAACAAAGGAGTGGCTAAAGAAGAAGCACATTAAGGTCATGGAGTGGTCTAGCCAGTCTCCAGACCTCAGTCCTATAGAAAATCTGTGGAGGGAGCTGAAGGTTCAAGTTGCCAAGCAGCAGCCAAGAAATCTAAAGGATTTAGAGAGTTTCTGTAAAGAGGAGTGGGCCAAAAATCCCTCCTGAGATGTGTGCAACCCCAGTGACCAACTACAAGAAACGTCTTATTGCTGTGCTTACCAACAAGGGTTTCTCCACCAAGTACTAAGTCTTGTTTTGCTTGGGGATCAAATACTTATTTCACTCAATGACATGCAAATCAATTTATAACTTTTATGTAATGTGGTTTTTTTTTCTGGATTTTTGGTTGATTTTCTGACTCTCTCCATTAAAATGAAACTACCATAAAAATTAGAGACTGTTCAGTTCTTTATAAATGAGCAAACTTACAAATTCAGCAGGGGATCAAATAATTATTTCCCCAATATATACTTCAGCATGTAGTTATTATTAAGATTATGGAAAGCCACAACAGGACAAATGTCAGCTCTAATGAGTGTGGAAGCAGAAGCAGTGCTGAAACAATTTATAGATGAATTGACTGTTGTTTCACTCGGTCACAAGAATATTCATTGACAGCATCATTTAATAATCAAAGCTTTTATTTAAAGTAACATTATTTGTTTGAAGTACAAACAATAACAAAAGTTGTGGAAATCTGAAAAAAAAATCAGCTAATATATTAGATTTTTAAATTACCATATATTGGTATTGGTCTTAAAAATCCTATATCGGTCGGGCTCTATTTTGTACTTGCTGTAAGAAAAAAAGCAGTTTGAACATGGGAAGGATTTTTTGATTTTTTGAGAACTCGTTTAGGCATTTTATGTCTTTTGTCTCTTGATAGACAAAGGATAACATCACAGAAAGAAAGAGATGAGAAATAAAATACAACAAATACCAGACAAGGCAGACAAGAACTGTAGATTCTAAGCTACAAGAGCACTCTTACTTGTTTGCCATTTTCTAAATTAAGCATGCAATCAATTCCAACTGACAACGAAGCACCTTTCATTTGTAATTTATTAGGTTGTCTCCATCATCTACTCAGCAGGTGCTGACAGACTAGCGTGTGATACCAGCATTGAGCGATGGCAGCAGTGGCTTGGCCCATCAAGTAATTCACAAATTAAAGGCTGTTGAATTTAGCCATGTGACCTATATATGGGGGATTAGCAGTGTGAAGTCCCTTCCTTATCACTTCACAAGCTGCAAGCTGAAAAATGAGGTTAAAGAGTTGCCTCTGTTTGATGTATTGTGAATCAGCAATGCAAATTAAATTTCCAGGACAGCATTATAGGTTCAGTAATATCAGACTGACAATCAATTAAATCTGTGAGCCTTACATTCATTCATAATTTCAAGCTTTATTCATGGAAGTCAGGGAACAAATTTACAGAATGAAAACTTGGCGACCCAGGACGTGAATGTGGGCTAAGAATTAAATTCAGGCGATTTAACAGAGGCGGTGAAGAAATCTTTGGTCCACCAATGAAATTCAGCTGTGACTAAGAGGTCATTTACTGGTCCACCAAAATTCATTACTGTACTCTTGTTATGTCAAAATAAAAGGCTTGCTACATCTGAAACCCCCTTTCTTTCATCCATTTGGATTTTGGATTTAATATCAACTGAATAAACTGTAGGTAAGAGATAACTAATATAGGAAACAGTTTGACATAGCAGAAATCATTTTCCTTGTTGGCTAAATGTATATAAATTGCATTGTGGTCCAACACAAGAAAAAACGGTCAACTGTGCCTTCACCTTTGAACTCTGATAAACATAAACTGCTTGGTTTGTTTTTTAATATGTTTATTTCCATGTTATCAGGAGAGACTGGCTTTAATAAGCTCTTGTGAGAGTTCCCCAGATGACTATTGTTCTGCTTTGAAAGATGTGCTTTTTACTAATTTTTTGCTTTGTTACACATCATAAACCCTAAACAAAATTACATATATGCACTTGAGGTCAGTAGCACTGTCAAATTATTTCTATTCCTATCACTTATCACTTATCTTTATTTGTAATAATTCATATGTGTAGAGAAGCAGCTATGTTATAAGCAGTACAGTTCAGATATACGCACCTGGAAGATAAAAAAAAAACACACACACACACACAAATAGCAGATAAGGACACCAGAACTTTGCACAATGTAAATGTGGGAACGTTCAAGGAGATGATCTTTTTTGTGATTTGTTCAGAATATGAAGGTGGACTTCACATCCTGATATTTCTGAATGGGCTAACCATTACAGACCCAGCTGCCCACAAGGGTCAGGGGGCCCCTAGTCCAGAGCCTCTGTTTGAAGTTATAGTTAACATTTCTTAAACATAAAAATTGCAAAGAGATGCAAAATAACAACAAAGAAGCAAGAAGACTAGGAAGAGCCCCAAAGACGCAAACCAATTGCAATGCCCAGAAAGAGACGGAAACCAAAGAAAAAAAAAAAAAAAAAAAAAAAAAAAAGAACCAAAAAAAAAAAAAAAAAAAAAAAGGGAAAAAAA
>VUQS01055740.1:13320-28779 GCA_015108495.1 Heterochromis multidens | reverse complement strand
TATTTGACAGAGGTCCAAAGTAATGTGATATTCAAAATCCACATATATCATTCCTTATATGCCTATACAGTATGTTGTCAATACAGACAATGGCAGTAAGAAACAGTTTGTTTTAAATAGCTCTATATAGCATTATTATCAGCTTTAGTTGGATGTATTGACCTTGAAGGAGAGGTCAGAGGTCAAACGTGACATGATATTTTCAAGACGTTGGTGGATGTATGGCAAATTTTAATGGATTGTTAACATGACCCCACTCTACACCCCTACAAAGTTTTATCAGAGTTCATTCAAAACTTTTTGAGCTATCATGTGTACAGACACTACCAAAAACAGTTTGACTCGAGTTTTGTAAATGTAGTTGTTCCCTATCTATTAGTAATAAATAGTACATTTCTTACTTATTTACTAGTTACTTTGTTATTTACAAACAATTAAATTCAAATAAATAATGTTTATTAAGCATTAGTCATTTTAAAATTTGTGGTTATGTCATTAGTTTACATAATAAAAAAATATTATCATATGTCAAAGCTGCTGGTGTCCAAGAGACCTCAGAGTCCTTTGCCTTTGATCCCGTAATGCATGTGTCAGGCCAATAGTTAATCTAACCTGAACCACAATTTTTTTCTAAACCTAACCAGCTATTTAAGGTGAAAGTAAACAAGCAAAAAAAATCCTATCCAGTGAGAGAAACAGGACTCAAAGGTTCACACTCTATATAAATGTTTTAAAACAAGTATTATATGTGGAATATTATTTGATTAGTTACTGAAAAGTTGGTTTACAAGCCAACTATTTACCAGCTACTAAACATTATTAATTAAAATGTCATTGACTGTTAAAAATAAATACCTATTAACGAAAGGTTAATTAACTATCAATTTACCATTTAATGATAGTTATTATAAAGTGTTACCAACAGTTACATATGGCACAGATAGACCGCACATATAGCAACCTATTATCACTAAGTCATGTAAAAAATTACCAATACTAAATGGAATGGTTTATTATTAATGGATTGTTGCAGTGAAGATGATATACTAACAAATGGCACATAAAATTTAAAAAATGTCACATAAAACAGTACACCGCTATATTTTTAATCACCTTATAATCCATAACATTAAAAGTGTGACTTTTCAGTTAGTTTCCAGTGTGTAGAGGTTTCTTTGGGACTGATAGTTAGAAACATGACATATTCAAACCTCTGGCATCGAGGCCCTACTATGCTCTTTGATTTTGAAGTGTCTTCTGTCATCATGTCAGGGTCTGAAGAGCTCTCAAGTCTTGTGGATGTCTGTTCATTTGGCAGAGGATATAAAAAGATCTCCAAATTATTTAAAATGAATAATTCCACTATAAAGACAATCATCTACAAGTGGATTTTAAATGACTGACAATTTGTCCAGGACTGGCTGTCCCAGCAAATTCAGCTTAACATCATACCATTTAATGTAAAAAGAAGACTCCAAGAATTCCATCAAGTAACTGTTAGTATCAGATTGCATGTGTCCACAATTATAAATGTGTGAGAGGTGTGCCAGAAAAATTATTTGCTGTCCAAAAGGAACATTAGAGCAAAACAACACTTTGCCTGTGAACATGGAGGTAAAGCCCTGGCCTTTTGGAGTAATGGGCTCTGGGCAGTTAAATCTAAGATAAATTTGTTTGGTCACAATAACAGCAGTCTTGTTTGGCACTGAGGGAATGTTTCTGGACAGTAACCTTGAAGCATAGAAATGTTCTTGTTTGGGGTTGCTTTGCTGCTTCGGAGACTCGGCAGTCACTGATTCAACTATGAACCTGGTTTCATTTTAAAAAGTGCTGGAAGATAAAGGCTATCCAAGATAGACTAAAAAATTCCAGCAAACTGATCTCAGACACTAGTTGACAATTAAGCCACACAACGGTTAAAGAGGGCAATGCTAGCTTCACTTAGTTTTTCTGCAGAGGAAAGATGTATATGGATGTATCTATTGAAAAACTGAAAGAGCTTTTTTTTTTCTAGTGTTGTTTATGTATACCACCATAATCTGAAGGTACGATTTCAAATGCTAATCTGTCTCTGTCTTCTCTTTCACCTCATCATCAAACTGGGCAGATGGCTGCCACTCCTTGAGTCTGATTCAGCCAGGAGAGTTCTTCATCCCCATTTTGCCAAGTGCTTCCTCATAAAAGGTTGTCAGATTCTTGGGGTTCTTGCTCTAATAGCATCTTTACCTTGCAATATGAATTACTTTGTGATGACTTGTTGTGAACTGCCTCTGTATAAAAAGACAACATTTCCACAGGATGGTATTATTTTTCATGAGTGTATATGTGAATGTTTGTACAGAACAAACAGTTTTTGTTCTAATGTGATGTTGGTGTGCGGTTGTGCTTTGTGTGGTCTGAGCAATGAATTTGAGATGAGAAAACACTTGGACTGCTCACAACACTAAGAATTACTCCTGTAAAACCACCTTGCTAGCAGCACCATGTCCACCTTCTTGCATCCTATCTCTCTTTTCTGTGCCTGAAATTCTGACTTCAGAAGCTCTCTACTGCCTCAGATCTTCTCTTTGTACTGAACCCTGTATTCTGATGTATCAGATAGGTGTGCATGGGCTTATCTACTGCTAAGCAGACAAAGAAGAGGTCCAGATTGTAGAAAGTGTCAGCAATAGAATGGGATGTTTGTTACAATGACAAAGTTCTCAGTAGAGTCCAAAATCAGCTCATAAAAGCAGGGACTAAGACTTTTTTAGAGGACTAGATATTGGGGTAAAGCTTACGTTTACATGTGGCTCATAGAGGACGCAAACCTTTGGTTCATTGCTGGAATCAGTTGTTGATTGTACTAAATTTGCTGAGCAAAGTCTATGGTGGAATTCATATATGTATATATTATGTATATTAACACCAGATACAACAATGCAGCTCAGCCAAAAGCTAAAAATCTAATGGTGAATGCAGTGAAAAGAATTTGTACCAGTTTTCATGGTAGTAACAGATGTCTTTGTGCTGCAGTGGCTCTCTTCTCTTTCTAGCTGCTAAATTAACAAAGTCAGACACAGTAAAATGTGACTACTCACATCTAACTCCCTGATTTGATCTCAAGATATTAAAATATCAGCACTATATCATGCTCAGAGATTAGATTTTAAAAAGCATATTTTGTCATATTCATGTTATCACTTATTTTGAAATACAGTACAATTAATGAAAGCTGATTGATGTGCGTATACCTCAGTCTAAAGCATTAGAGGTCATTTCATTGCAATGTTTGAAATTCAGCCACCAGGTGGCACTGTTCTTCCAGGTTAAATCAGGAATGATTAAAAAACAGTACATCTGCACTTCTGCAATATCTGAGTGCTTTGCTAAGGGTTCTACAGTGAACACAAGTGTTTGCTTTCTTTGTGGCTTTGTTTGTGCTTACACACTGAACAGCAGATACACAAACCCTCTCAATGTCACCCTTACAATTGGATGTGTTGTGACAAACTCCTAACAGCTAAATACACAAACCCACTGAGACAGAGCCACCCCTCCTCACCTGGTCGCATTAAAGTGTAACACAATTCAAGTCATGCCAGTGTACACAACTGCACTCAGCTCAAAGTGAATGTATTTAATGAAATAAAATGCTAATAGAAACACAGTTTATACACAGTTTTGGAGAAGTTTTCATTGTGATCAACATATTTCTGAGCTCATGTCCATAAAGCAACATGCGGCAGCTCTGAGGTGCGAGTCTGGCTTTTTGCTAGATAATCCCAAATCTGCTGGCTAACAAATCGTGTCAAATCCTCTCTGAGTAGTCGTCATATTTGCTGCTCGCATAGAGGCAGTCCTGGCCTGGAGGCTTTCATAGCTGTTCGCCGTGGGAATTCACAATGATTTGTCATGTTTTCTCCAGTGACCTCTAAATAGTTTCTGTGATTCTATGGGCATTCACAGTGTGCCTGGCTTATTAAAGAGTCAGGTGGGCCACTTACATTAGCCAGCGTGTGCCTGCTCCCCACAGAGCACTTGGTGAAAACCTTTCCTTTCACACACCTCTGCTGTACCAGTCATTTAAAGAACTACCTCGTGACCTTTTCACATCATCATCTGGGGAGGTATTCTTGTGGAAGTCCGCTAAAGTTCCTACTCTGCAGCACTTGGTTAACAGTGTGAATGTGGGAGTCAATCATGTGTCTCATGTCGGGAGTGAATGGGTCAAAGGAGGGCCGCTGAGCCCCTGAGCGTTTGAAATGCCCGTCTTGGTTGCTCTCTGCGCACAGAAGCCTCTCCTCTGTCATAGTGACATTTAGAAAGGCTGTGATGAGCCGGAGCTGGGGGAGAAGATCTTGCTGCAGCTCCTCATAATGCACCACCAGGAGGCGACGTCCAAACTTCAGCCAGCTCACAGCATGAGATGCCCACCAGGGGGCGTAGCTGGAGACGAACTCAGGCCATTCTGCAGGTGAATGAGGGCACAGTTGTATTATTTATAGCTAATTTCATCAAGAATCATACACAGATGTTAGATTGTATCATTATACTGAGTATTCCTTAGAATTTTCTTTTTCATGTGTCTGTGTTGAAGGAATTGATTTTGGGACAAAATAAATAATTTTACATGTGTAACTTCACTTTTAATGAACCTAACTGGGTCAGTTCACCTAAACTACAGATAAATGTATAGCCAGCAATCACACCATCTGAGTGATCGATCATCTGTGTGAACATGACAGACACGATGACTCGAAACAGCAGTGTTCAACTGGTTATGACACAAACTGTGGAAAAGAAATATGTAGAAAAAATGTAGAGAGCTCCACTGTGTGGATATCAAATGGCTGTATAACATCAACGCCATTACTCCCAAGGTGAAGACTATAAATCGCATGATTTCACGCACTGCAATCAGATGATAAACATCATTTATCATCATTTGAAAAAAATGTGAAATTGGAATGTCAGCCAGGAAGCAGGCAGAGAGAAGACAATACACATGGCAGCATACCACAGGCATATACACCACTGTGCAGCTATCTATGGTTGGCTCATTGTTAGATCTCTATTTATGGTGGTTCACTGATTTTTTTGTCAGAGCTGCCAATAGCCACATAAAGAAGTTTAATGATTAGCAGGTGAGATGTCATCTAGGTGTCTTTAAACTTGGGACTAAACTGTGTCAGAAATTGAATATTTTAACCGTTTATTCAATGGCATTCATTATGTTCTTAAACTATACATGAGATCTTGTAGTTAAATTTTGTAACAAACAAAAATTAAAACAGTTAAGAAGTAATGTAGCATAGTGATGGTTTACCAGCATGATGCCACAGCAGTAGCCTTCAGTCCACACTCAGCTGTATTCTGCATTATCCACAGAACACACTGTCAATAGCTTTCAGTGAGACCAAGAAACTGCTTTTTCACAGTCTTTTGAAAATCAAACATTTCCAGTGCTGTAAGCAGCATGACTGCTGTCTTCTTTAACGTCATTGTATGGGGGTGGAGACAGACAGATATTTAAAAACTCAGAGCAAATAAAAAACTGTTTATCAGGTAGCTGCAGCAAGTGAGAACATTTGTGTGAACAGAACCTTTAAAATATCTTATTTTCTTTTGTAGGTAAAGCTGGTGCCTTATTTTTGCAGTTTGAATTGACTATCGTAAGACATGTGGTTTTCTATATTGTGAATGGGGTGAATTGAGTCCACATAAACACATTTCAGTTCATGCTCCTCATGAAAACTCAGTAGAAAAAGTTCAATTAAAACCTGTAAGGAGAGATATTAAAGACTAAATCTCCCAGATGTCCAGACAATGTTGAGATCTGTTAAAAATTCAAAGGTGAAAAATCACATCAAACCAAGAACCTTCTTCCTGTGAGATGAGGGTCCTAACTACGGCGCCGCCATGCTGCCCAAGCATGTGAGAACAATACGACTGTCCAGAGGGTCGCCCAAAAAGCTCACCATCCAACACACACACAACAGACATAATACCATGAGAAACATAAAATGTACATGTACATATATACAAATTGCATGACAAGCATCTTCTGTCAAGTATTTTAAAATAATTTACTGTCCAGTAATATTTGCCCATGTACCTGGAGTGGAAACTGTGTGGCCATTTAAAACCAAATAAACTGTCAATCAAAGACATATGTTTGTATTTTTTAAACAATGCCAAGGTGTGGTTTCGATGTCTCCTATACCAAATTTAACCCAATTATAGCCTAGACTGCTATGTCCCATCTTTTTGATCTCTAATCAACAGATAATTGCTCAATGGATAAATGTGAATTGGTGATCTTTGAAACAACCTTTCACTTTTCAACAAAGTTTTAGACTCTTCTTAAAGGCTGGATGTCTGGTGCATGGGAGTGAGTGCTGAGTCCTGGCCTCACTGTAAATATAAAGGTGCTTCATGATGTACTCACAATCACTGAACGACCTCTTGTCTGTTGTTGCTGTAACACCAACAGCAGGACGTTATGCAGCAGTAACTATAGTAACCTTCAGCTGAGCCATAAACCACTCCATTCTATTGGGCTACATCACCTTTACTCTTCCATTGGGCATCTGTGGCATGTCCTAAGTGTCCGGCACACTTGCGGTTGAATTCAGCCATTAAGGAGCGGTAAGGGTTGCGAATCAGCAGGATGGCAGAGTCAAACATCTCAATTTCTTTCTGCCCACTTTCATGGGTCTTTATGCAAATGCTGCGACCACTCTTCCAGTAGTCCTTCTCACCTTTGAAACCTGGTACCAATGAATAAATGAATAGATAACAGTCAGCTGCAGGGCAATATTTCATCAAGGACCCACTTAAACTCTCATTTCAGGACTTGGACTGTGCTCTCCCCACCTCTGTTGTACAGTGTGCCATCGAAATAGAAGCTGCCAGTGTAGTAGCCGGTCACAAGCTCAATCAGGTGTCGTACCCAGGTGTTGCCTGCCCCAGGAAAACTAGAGAGAGCCACAAGGGAACTGGATCTTCGAGGCAGAAACATCCTCTCTTTGCACCTGGAGTCTAGAAAGACAGTTGTTTTTTTGTTTTTTTTCAGCTGTAGCATATCAGCAGCATATCAGAATATATCAGTAAGTATTGCAGCAGAGAGCCTGAAATGGATGATTTTCCTTTGCGTGACACAAATTGCAGCATGATTGCAAAAGCAAAGAAATAGATCAGAGCTAAGATTTCATGAAGTTTGGGATGAAGACTGTTTTCAAGTGTAATTTCCCCCTCTGTCATTTTTATTAAGTGATCTGGCCCCAAGAAAACAACACAGTAGTCACAGGAAGTCTCTCAGCTTAGACCTTTTTTTTTTCTTTTAGGATTAAAGCAAGGCTGGAACTTTACTTACAGTGTGTGATCAGCAAAAATGACTGACATAGCAGAGTGGGATGAGTTTGAAATAATAGATTTACATTAACTAAAATGTCATATGCAGATAGTAACAAATATCTCACCAAGCACAGGTGTGTGGTAGACTTGGTAGTGGTCAGGCTCTGTGGAGGCTGTGAGTGTAGAGGTGATGGTGTGGTTCCCCACACACTGCTGGTTGTCCGACTGCTGGTTGAGACTGAAAAGAGATGACGTCCATGTACAGAAACAGTGGGGTTTCTTGAACACAGCCAGTGGGAGCTCCTACAAACCAAAAGCACAAATGTTCTCCAGGTTGTCATATGACTCATCACACCAATTTTTCTCTCCAAAGACTTCTATTCCAGCCAAGGGTGATGTGTCGTCTCGGTTCAGCAGGAAAGTCTGCAGCACATCCCCATTCCATACTTCATTATTTTTTTCTCATTATTCCAGGTAACAGGAGGTTAGAATGCTCAATGTCACAACACGAGGACACTGGTGTAAAATTTTTTTGAAAAGATATGCATGCATAAACACACACCACATGGTGAGAATTAATCAAAATGCAGTCACTGCCAATATTTCTACCAGCCATTTTTCTGTTTTTGGAGGAGACACAGCTGCACAGAGTAAGATCTCAGTGCAGGATGCAGAGTATCTACATCTCATTACAGCCACATTAAACCTAAAATATTCAGCAAAAATCCAAGGAGCTCTGTGCTCCTACATGTGTCCTCCTGGGAGTGAAGACAGCTTTCTGAGTGGAGAACCACAAGTAGAGTGTGCAATGAATTGATCACCAGTTCTATAATTTGCAGAGAAGAAATTCAAACCTTATCAGTGCACGCTTCGATGCAAGACTGTGTGGTTAGGTTCGGCTGAAAGGAGTAGATGGGGAAGGTGCCGATGGTGCTTTTCAGTAACTTGAAGCAACCTCGGTAGTGAACATTTTTAACTGCAAAGGGAAAAACACACATGGAGATGATAAGGAATAGCTGCCTGCTAGTGACTGCAAAACACATTTGACAGGTTTCTCTTGCTTTGGTCAACATTAGGGAGCATTTATTTCTATATAAACAAGTAGCAAATGTCAGATTTTCAAAGAAATGTAAATGCAAAGTATGTCTGTGATAATTATCTTTCTATACTTGGCTGAATTCTGGTACACAGTATAATACATAATAAGTCAGCTGCAAATCTCCAGAGACACCGAAGCTTCCAGTCATGAATATTAATATTGTTTATGATTATCAGCTGCTTATATAATAGATTTGCCCTTGACTGCAACAGGAAGGGGGTGCATATCTCTACACAAGTGAAAACAGTTTTTATAAGAAAAAGCTATGGATAATCAGTATAGCCGGATGTGTCATGGTTTTTGTGAGGCTAATAAACAAATAGTTTGGTTCAGTCAAAAGTTTAGCCATGAAACAAAGAAGAGTAATAAGGTTTTAAAAGTAAAATAAAGCAGCAAGGACCATACAAAAAAGCAACACAGGTCAAAAGCATGACATTTATTTTAAAAGTGGTATATTAACTTTGTGCAACATTCTGCTAAGATAACACAACTTTAAGTATACATCCTAATTCAAATGGCAAATAATACACAGTTATGCTCGGAAGTTTACATTCACTCATCATGGGCATAAATGCCATAGTAATTTAGGGCTTTTAATGATTTCTTTAAAATGTTCTTTTTCCAGGGTGGAATGATTGTACAGCATACATCTTTAATGACTTTAAAACAAAAGAATTGGGTGCATAAGTTTGAATTTATTTTGAATTTTGTCTAATCCACACAGGGTCAAAAGTATACATAAAGGTTAAAATATATACAAACTTACTTAAAGTGGTACTGAAGGTTCTACAATTTTTTTTTACTTGACAAGGCCAAGGTGTCATGGTCCTGGGTCTTTGACCCAGTAATCTGAATTTGTTTGAACTTGTTGTATTAAGAGAGTTTCAGGTTCTATTTTTGTATTTGTTTCTGTATCAGTTTTCTGTATTAGTCTCAAGTTTAGTTTTTCCTAGAGCCTCGTAGTTGTGTTATTTATATTTCTAGTTCTTGGTTTCTTGTTTTATTCTAGTTCCCGTTTGTGCTCTGTCCCAGTCTCGTCTCTGTGTTTATATTTCCTGTATTAAGTCAGTCGTCTCCCCGGTAGTGTCCCCACGTCAGTCTGGTCTCCCTGTGTTTTGTCTCCGTGGCTGTCTGTGTTCCCTGTCTGGTCTAGTCAGTGCATTTGTAGTCCTGGTCCTGGTGTTGTTCCCATGTTCATCTCTCTGTGTTTCGTCCTTGTCTCCCTAGTCTGTCATGTCTCCATGTCTGTTTATCCCCAGTCTCAGTGTGCGTGTGTTACTTCCTGTCTTATTTTGATAATCTCCTGTCTCATGTGCATGATGTTCAGTTGTGCTTCCCATGTCTCGTGAGTTAGAATTTGTTCCTGCTGTGTTCCCCAGCTGTCTCCACTTCCCTATCACCCTCCTGTGTATTTATTGTCTCTGTCTCCCCTTGTCCTTTGTCAAAGCGAACTGTTCGGTTCCCCTGCGTTATTCTGTTTCCTAGTGTCTTAGTTTTCCAGTGTCTCAGTTTCCCAGCGAGGTTCTAGTTTGCATTCGTTCTTGGTTTAGTTTTGTGTTTGCCTCATGTGGTTTTTAATGCAGCTCATTAAAGGGCTCGCCTTTTGTTAAACCTCCACCTGCCTCTGCGTCCCATCTTGGGTCCTCACACAGCTCACTACAACACAAGGCCTATTAACTTTCTGTTAGCGATCATAATTGACTACAACTGGAAATTTCTCTTTACCATGAAAAGGATTTGTTTGACAGCACTCGTTGGATTAACCGATACCCAGAACAATGGGAAAGTCCACGTAACTCAGTGAAGATATAAGAAGGAGAATTGTAGATTTACACAAGTTGGGAAAGTCTCTTGGAGCCATTTCTAAACATCTGCAGATTCCAAGATTATCAGTTCAAACAATTGTACGTAAGTACAAGTTATTCAAATGTGTCACCATTCTGCCAAGGTCTGGAAGAACACCCAAATTATCACCCTTAGATGAGAGGAAATTGGTTAGGATGTTCAGGAACAACCCAGGAACCATCAAGGCTCTAGCCTGCCATGAATTGGAAACTGCTGGAACTCCGGTGCCCACAGTGAAGCAAGTCTTACATTGCTATAGACTGACAGGGTGCCAACCAAGAAAGAAGCCTCTGCTCCAAAATCGTCATCTTCAAACTTGACAGAAATTTGCAACTGCCCACATGGACAAGCCAAATGCCTTCTGGAGAAAGGTTTATGGTCAGACCACACAAAGATTTAGCTATTTGACAACAATGACAAGAGGTATGTTTGGAGGAGTAAAGGTGAGGCTTTTAAACCTAAGAACACTGTACCAAATGTCAAGCATGGTGGTGGTAGCATCATGCTCTGAGACTGTTGTGCTGCCAGTGGTACTGGTACATTGCACGAAGTGGATGGAATAATGACAAAGGAGGACTACCTAATTTAACTTCACCTCAAATAAACAGCTAGACAGTTGAAACTTGGAAACAATTGAGTGTTCCAACAGGACAATCATCCCAAAAACACATCATAACTGGTTTTGGAATGGATAAAGCAGGCTAACGTTAAACTTCTGGAATGGCCTTCCAAAAGTCCTGACCTCAATCCTACTGAAAATTTGTGGACTTCGCTTAAAAGCTGGGTCACTGCCAGGAAACCAATTTATATGAATTTTACCAATTCTGCCAAGAAGAGTAGTCAAATATCCAGCCAAAATATGCCAGGAGCTTACTGATGGATATCATATGTATCTGGTCGAGATGCAACTTGCTAAGGGACATTTAAAGAAATATTAGTGGACGCGGCGGATGTATATATTTGAGCCTGTATGTATACTTTTGACCCTGTGTGGATTAGAGAAAATCAAAAATAAATTCAAACTTGTGCACCCAATTCTTTCTTGTTTTTTAAAGTCATTAAAGGTGTATGCTGTACAATTATTCTACCATAGAAAAAGAACAGTTCAAAGAAATCATTAAAAGTACCAAATTACCATGAGATTCATGTCCACGATGAGTGTATGTAAACTTCTGATCACAACTGTACACTGTGACTGTCACTGAGTGACTCTGGGGCTGAGTGACTCTGCTCCAAACAAATATCACTAATCAAGATTAAAACAACACTAAGCATAATTTTATGCAAGGGAGCACCTGCTTAGTCAGTCTAAATCATAAAGTGGGATAACAACAAAGCCCAGATTCCAATTACACAGTAAGACAACTTATCTTCTGTGTCCACACTTTTGTCAAGAACATCTTCCCAGAAGAAGCAATGACACGAAAAACAACAAAGAACAGGACACTGCTATGTTACAGTTTTCTTATTATTTGTTATTATAAATACTATGGAAATACCAGAACCAACAGGATTTGTCACCCATCCATGTCTGAGGATCAACAGATGACAGCTCACAGATGGCTGTCGCAGACTAATGACTGTAGGAGCAGTGATTTGTCAATTTAAAAATCAGCTGAAGAAATGCTGACACATCTCAGCCTGTCTGTTACAGTCTGAGATGACTAAGACAAGGACATTTATAGAGGATTACATTTTCTTATAGATGGAGTTCAGCGCATTTCTCTTTGTTAGAAGCATATTAAATGTTTGCTCATTATTTATTCATGGTTTAAATATGTGTTCATTGTTGCTCTATTTATTACTTAATTTATTTTGTATTAGGTGTAAATCTTTGCATGTATCATTTTAGTCACAATTGGCATCAGTTCATTTATGTAAATCAGGTCAAGCTGTGTGTGTGTGTGTGTGTGTGTGTGTGTGTGTGTGTGTGTGTGTGTGTGGTGGGGAGAGGGGTGTCTTTATTAGTGTGGATGATATATGGGCTGATAAATACCTTTATATGATAATCCTTTATAAATAAAGCACCCACCATTTCACACACCTCCCCCTTTCCTTCTGTGATATTATGCACTGAGACAAATTTTTGTCCTATCATGCTGTGTTTTTCATTGTAATTAACTTTCTTCTTTGCTCCTAGCTATGAATCCCCCCAAAAATGCAGAGTTATCTGATTCGTGGGTCCATATTAGTCATATCAGTCATTATAAGGAAGTTTAAGGTGAATATATTTTTTCAGAGGAGGGTAAGGTTAGGTTAAGAACAGGGAAAAGTTATGGTTAAGTATATAGCAGGCATGGTTACATTTAGAGGAAGTAAATTAATGTAAAGCCTACAAACTCTGAGCAAGGTTGGGTGGTTCCAGAAAAAAAAATGACCATTGTGATCTTGGGTTGTGTCTCCAAAACAATCATCCCTCATCACACCTACAACGCACTTCTACTAACCAACAAAATATGAATTACACTCTAACTAAATGTTTAGGATTCTACCAAAGAAAAAACTGGTGGCCGCCAGTGCTACCCCTCAGCCTCCTAGTAGATGCACCTATGATATAAATTTGAAAATCCTAGGTGACTTCCTTCTTGAGTTATCGCATTCACAAGAAAACTTCTAAGAAGAAGACTTCTTGACCTTGAGGTCGATGTCACTGAGATTGAAACTTGTCCAAGATTTTTAATGGATACACCTATGGTATGAATTTGAAAATCCTAGGTGACATCTTTCTCGAGTTATCGTGTTCACAAACTTGGGTGTCCACAATGTCCGCCCGTACAGCCACCCGGAGGGGTGACGACAATACCCCATTAGCCTTTTATGGCTGAGGGGTAAAAATGTTGTGATGGAGTGGCAACCTGTCCAGGATGTACCCAACATCTCGCCATATGACAGGTGGGATAGGCTCTAACTCCCCCTCTGAATGATGGTTGAATGGGACATGTGTTAGGGCAGTGGTTCTCAAACTGTGGGGCATATAGCAACTGCACCAGCCCCTGTGGATCATCAAGGGAAAATATGAATTGAAACTAAGGTTTTTTTTTTTTTAGGGAAATTTAGAAAAAGAAAACACAACGTTTGCTAATGCTAAGGTCCAAAACTGTATTTCACTAAAAATTAATCTTGAATCATCTTTTATAGTTAGTGCCAGGAAAAGTTGGGGTACGGTTAGGTTAAGGATTAGATTTAATCAAGTGTCAGGTAGCACTAGAGTTCAGTACTGTAATGTAAGTCAATATAATGTGCTCTCAAGGGCTGGGTGTGCATGTATGTGTATCTCTGTGTTTTTAATTTACATTTATTCCTATGGGGGTTTTAGAAACCAAAATTATTACTAAATTTAAAAAAAAAATAGATCTTTATATAAAAGCCAAAAAGACATTTTACAAACATTTAAAGACAACAGACTGATAAATGTAATAAAAAAATCATTCTGTAGGGTATTGTTGAAAATATTTGCAGACTTTGCTCTATGAGAATTTACAGCAGTAGAATGGTATATGTATATGTATATGGGATAAAGGTACCCAGTGCAATAGTTCCTGGACAGAGTAATCAAATAGGCTGCCACACTGGCTTATGGCAGACTTCCTTTGACAGTGTTATACATGCTGGTGTGAGGAGTGCACAGTTTTTACTGCCATCATATTCTGACGTTTTTTGTGTTGTTTTGTTTTGAGAATTTAAATTCAAAAAGTTCAGTAATTTCTTCCCTTGTCTGTGGAGTCTCTCTCAGTGTAGCCCGTGTAGAGTATAAATAGTAAACGGTACCGTGTCTTCCCTGAGGGAAGTTGACTCACATTTTCTGTGACCTGGCAGCTGCTCCTCCACCTTGTAAATGGAGAGACGGCCCACGCCGCCACAGGGAGACCCCCTCTCACCCCGACACACCAGACTACAATCTTCTTCCGGAGCCCGAGGGCTACTGATCCGATTCCCACAGTGGCACTCAGCTCCATATTCCAGCCCTGCAAACTGGTAACCACTACACACACACACACACACACACACACACACACACACACACATTGACAGTCAATGCCCTAGCCAATGGCAATCCATAACCTGAAGCTATTGCCCTCAGGCTATGCTTTCCCACAGGACATTAGGTAACATTTCAAACTTATCATTTAATTCAAACTTCCCGGCCTTAAATCTACAGTATCCCCTGTGATATCCATCAGTGCTTTTCATTTCGCACTCTCCTGACTGTGTAATGCCTTCTTCTGGATGTACTGCAGTCACCTCTGATCTGTACTTTACATATCAAGACTCTTGTGACTCATCCCCCTCTTCCTCTTCCTTTATCCTGGCTCCTTGGGAAAGACAGAGACCTCATCAAAACTGACCTTTTCATGTATGTCCTTTGAAGCTTCCTCATAAATTGCCTTGACTTTTTACTTTTCCTCATCGCAGTAATTGGCTCGCTCAGGTAACGAGACTGCCTTCCATGTGGACAGGCAGAGGGCGGGTTTGTGCTTGAGATGGAAGTGCCAACTATAAGTCTGACAGCATCCATCTGTCCTCTGCTGTTCTGTTTCACTGGGGATACACTGCTTCCTGGCTACTAACATATAAAAAGGAATAATTCAAGCAGGTCATTCCTTGAGTTGTCTTTGAAAAATTCCACCTGTCTCTACATGTTCCCTAACAGGTTTGTTGAGGATACATGAGTGCTGATTATTCAGCTCACACTGACCCAGTCAGAGATTTTCACACCACACCACGTCCACAGGAAAGCACATATCTAACCACTGATTTATTCACCGACTGCTGGAGTCAGCTCATTAAGCGTTCTATAACACACACACAAACACCTCCCTTCTTCCCTTTTCTGCAACAGATCGAGCCTTCTGTCCTGGCCTGCTCTTCATTCTCCCCTCTCTCACTCCTCACCCCCTCATCTTTTACTGTCATCCAGCCACCTGGCTCTCCGCTATAGCTCAAAACACAGGAGGCATTCATGGAGGAGACTGAGATCCAAAGAATTTACTCACACAGCGAGCTTTCTGTGGTCCCTTCACAGGAGCCCGCTGTGAACGCATTACCTTTCTGAGCAGGTGTCTTGACACAAAGAACTGGTCATTTTGCGCAGGTCGTAAAGCACGGTTCCTCCCAGGGCTCGATCACTGGCATTGTGCAGGAAGCATCCAATGTAGGTTCCTGCATGTGTACCAAAA
>VUQS01055736.1:8040-30621 GCA_015108495.1 Heterochromis multidens | reverse complement strand
ACCAGTTCTTTTATGTTCTGGTTCATGTGTGTGCTGCAGCAGTCTTATGCTCTCATTGGTTGAGACGCGTAATGACGCCCATCCCAAGCCTGTACATCCCACCCCACCTGTGACCCATGTTTTTTGTGTATTCAGAGCCAGTGAGCAACGGACTTTCAATAATAATAATAAAACTGCGTTAACGCGCGATAAAATAATTGTCGGCGTTAATTAATTACTGCCCAGCCCTAATAATAATATAAAATGCAAAATCCTTTGCACAGACATTCATCCATTTTAACTGGACCTACTTAAAGGCTGATTAATAGGTGGCTAACAATCACTGGCCACTTCATTAGGCGCATCTTGCTAGTGCAAGGTTGGACCCCTTTTGCTTTCAGAGCTGCTTTAATTCTTCATGGCATAGATTCAACAAGTTGCTGGAAACATTCCTCACAGATTTTGGTCCATATTGACATGATGGCATCACACAGTTGCTGCAGATTTGTCTGCTGCACATCCATGATGTGAATCTCATGTTCCACCACATCCAAAAGGTGCTCTATTGGCATGAGATTTGGTGACTGTGAAGGCCATTTGAGTACAGTGTCATGTTTAAGAAACCAGTTTGAGATGATCTGAGCTTTGTGACATGGTGTGTTATCCTGCTGGAATTTGTTTATGCCAAATTCTGACCCTACCATCTGGATGCCACAGCAGAAAGCAAGACTCATCAGACCAGGCGACGTTTTTCCAGTCTTCTATTGTCCAATTTTGGTGAGCCCTTACAAACTGTGGCCCAGAGAAATGCTGCTTACTGGATATTTTCTCTTTTTTGATGGCTGAGGGTTGCATCAGGAAGGGTATCTGGTGTAAAATCCGTTCCAAATTAAAACATGTGAATCCTTCCACTGTGGCAACCCCTTGGGAAATAAGGGAGCAGCCAAAAATACCCTTTTCTCTGTAAATCCGAGAGGTGGGTGTGCAGGAAAATCCCAGATCAGCAGTTACTGAAATACTGAAATACCAACAACCATGCCACGTTCACTTAAATCACCTTTCTTTCCCATTGTGATGCTCAATTTGAACTTCAGCAGGTCATTTTGACCATGCCTACATGCCTAAATACACTGTGTTGTTGCCATGTGATTGACTGATTAGATATTTGCATTAAGGAGGAGGTGTACCTAATGAAGTTGTCAGGAAGTGTATGTATCAGTTTTATGTGTCTTTACACTTCATACTCGAAAAATGATGAGGAAATATTATGTAAGACATTGTAGTTCAGATTGCAGGCGTTTCATACTATAAAATAATGAAAACCCAATAAACAATCTATTATAGTATACAGTAACAAATAGATACCATAGTTCTTAGTCATAGTATTTTGAGTTTTTAGTTTCATTCTTTATTTTAGTTAGTACATAGAGCTATCTATGTCTGTCTAAATAACTAATTGACAAGTAAAGCTTATGTGTGCTGTTTGCACTGAAAAGTGTAACTTAGCTTTTACGTTGGGCCTACATTTGCATGCCTTTGCACAGTCAAACTGTATGTGATACTATGTTTAATATAGATACACTTGTATTCCATCTATGTAGTGAGTCACCCTTGTCACGGATCACATCGCTTCTTGCTGTAGTTACATGTATTGCTTCCTTTCTCCTCCGGCCACTCTCCAGTCTTCAGCGTACCGGTTTCATTAAAACTACACGGCGCACGCTGATTGGCTGAGGCTTAGCGTCGGCACCAGCGGACCAATCAGCGTGGGCCACGGTGAAATTTTTCTATGTACTTTTCTGAGAGACGCAGCGGTCTGTGTGTTGTTCTAACGGAGGAGACGAGCACAGAGCGGCTGAAACCATGAAGCCACTTTTACTCGGTGAGTGACAACAGTGTGCGCTTTTCTGCTTATATAAATGTAATGTTTGCGGGTGTGTGAACTGAATGTGCATTTGGCGGCGTTTTATGCGCTGCTCTGGTTAGCTTGAATTGCTAAGTTAAGGTTCAGAGAACAGAGCCAGGCCTTTGTTGTCGTCTAATATATGAATTAATAAAAGCCACTTTCGTTTGTTACATACATTTACTTTATAAGCTGCACACAAGTAGATCTAAGATATCCTTTCACTGCTTACTTAAACCGGTGTGGCCGTTTCAGTAAACGAGCATGCGTTGCTAAGAGTCATCCTTTTCCCTGGTCCTCATGTTTTGTTTCAGGAGTACTGGGCTGCTCACTGGTCCTGTCTGTCCAGGCTTTGTACTCGGCTATTGATGATGTTATCGAGCTCACCGCCTCCAACTTCAACAAGGAGGTGATCCAGAGTGACAGCCTGTGGCTGGTTGAGTTTTATGCTCCCTGGTGAGTCTGTATAACTGCTGGGCATTTTTGCAGTGGTAACAAGTGTCCTCAGATCAGCCAGAGATTGTACTTTAAATATGAGGTTTTCATCTCTGCCTTTTCTGATCCAGTCAGCTGTTTCACATCTTTAATTGTCACAGGAAGAGACTTGTATGCAAAGCTGGCAGCTCCCTCTTGGGTTGAACACCCTCTTATGCAAAAGTGCTTAACAGAGACAGAAAGTGAAAATATTTTCTGCATATATGCACACAGTCTGCATGTTTGTGTGTACAGGCATTGCTAAAGCAAAACTCAATTCTGTAACAAGAGGCAGTCAGTGGAGAGATGAGTGCACAAAATCTGTGCAAATCAAAAGTGTTAAATATTCACTGGCTATTAATACCAGAGCATTTGGTTCAGTGACTAATAAGAGTGCCACATAGTGTGTGTGTGTGGTGTATTTAGCAGGTCATTACTGAAGGACTGTAGAATAAGTCTCTCATTGGCAAAATGAAGGTTGTGTTTCACTTTAATCCATTTTCTCCACTTGTCAACAGGTGTGGCCACTGTCAGAATCTGGCTTCTGATTGGAAGAAGGCAGCCACTGCCCTCAAGGTAAGCAAAATGTCTGTCATCTATCTGACAGCCTGTAGATTTTGTGATTGACAGGCTGTTTTCTCAGCTGAAGGCGTCTTCTGCATAAAAACGCCTACATCTGTTGCAGAGAAATATTCAGCGGTGGGCTTTGCTGACTTTACATTTCACAGAAATTTTAGTGAGTACCTCTGACAGCACTTTAGCAGTCAGTGGATGGTAATATGTGTGCGCCTTCGTTTTTTTTATATTTAAAGATACAAGGAACAGCTACTTAATAATTAAGGAGATTTGGCTGGAAGAAAGCGCCACTATCTATTCACTTTTCTGTTCTTAAAAACTAGAAAAAATAAGATGTGAGCAAACCTAGGATGATAGGATCCAGATTTAAAAGCACATGCTGTTTATTTCATTGAAGGTGCTTTCCTTTGTCCACACAGTATTATTGATATGGGCAAGTCCTGCAATGAAATACCAATTTAATGTCAAACAGTTGCTTATTGGTATGCAAACTAAAGTTTTATCTTTAGGTAAACAAAATGAAATTGATTTGAATCTTAACTCTGAGGCTGCATAACCCAACCTGTATTTTGTGGCTTTTCCTCAGGGTATTGTCAAAGTTGGTGCTGTGGATGCTGACCAGCACAAATCCCTGGGTGGCCAGTATGGTGTCAGAGGTTTCCCTACCATCAAGATCTTTGGAGCTAATAAGAACAAACCAGAGGAATACCAAGGTACATAAGCTGAACATAATATTTAATATCTTTCTTTAAAATCTTACAAGTTAAACTGATGGAAGACTGTTCAGAAAACTCCAATAATTTAAGCAGAAGCGTCTATTGAAGCTCTATCGACGAGAATAGAAATGAACAAGAATAATAATAAGTCATACTGTGTAATGGAATCCAATTCTGAAGGTCACTTTCCTGGTAGGTGTGCTTTTACACCTACACAAGGTCACTTTCCCAAAGTCTGTGGTATAAATGTTTTATTCCCTCAGCTGCAGGCTTAGTCCATCATATCTTTATGACCTTGTTTGCTGACTCTTACTTCTCCTGTGAACAGGGTCAGCTTGAGTCTATCAAGCACAGCTGTGACTTCAGACAGTAATTTGTTGCTTTCAGAGCTTACTTATAAGAGACCTGTGGAAACACTGTATTTAATAAGGATATTTGTTTCATAGCTTTCAAGGCATTTCTGCCTGTAGTTAGTTAGAAGCAATAGTAATAGTGTTTCCGCCTGCGTTAACTGAAATCTGCATGTCTGTCGATCACGCAGGGGGACGCAGCAGCCAGGCCATCGTGGATGGAGCCATGAACGCCCTGCGTAATCTGGTGAAAGATAGGCTAAGCGGCAAGTCTGGTGGCTCTGGCTACAAACAGGTAGTGGACCCGTGCTGTTTTTTGTTTGGTTTGTTTGTTTTGTTTTGTTTTGCAGCAGTTGTATGAAATTACAAAGATTTAAGAAAAAAAAAAAAACATGAATTGATTTAAGTAAGCGATAACTGCCTTGTAGCAGAGCGGTGGTGGTGGCAGCAGTGGTGGGAGCAAGAAGGATGTGGTCGAGCTCACTGATGACAACTTTGACACGATGGTGTTGGACAGTGATGATGTGTGGCTGGTGGAGTTCTTCGCCCCCTGGTGTGGACACTGCAAGAAGTGAGTTTTGTATCTGAAACAGTTCATTCCAAGCTGTAGGAAACTGTGAAATCCTCTCACTGTAACAATCTAGTGCAGTTGAGAAAGACATCATGTCATAGAATTTTGTTTGTCCTCACCAAACTTGTTGTTTGAATAGCACAGTTTCTTGTAGGAAATAATAGTCCAGCAGGGCTGGATAAGCCACAGACCTCACTGAAAATCCTCCAGTAGAATTTAATCCTACTCAAAACTGTTCAGTGAGGTCTGAGGGATTGTATTCCAATACCTTTAATACCATTTGATAGATTTGAAGAAAATAAAGTTTCTATGCTTGATACCAAATTAAGTGTCAGTATCTCAGAAGCACAATGCCGGAAAATATATTTGCTGTGCTATAAAATAGTCGGTCACATGTTGGGCTTTCTTAACGACAGTCATATTAAAAGAATTTCGAGAATTTTTGAAGTGATTTCGATACTGTGGACGACTAAATGATTAAATTTCCCTAAGCACCTTTCTCCTCCTTTGTCAACAGTCTGGAGCCTGAGTGGGCAGCTGCAGCCACAGCTGTCAAGGAGCAGACCAAGGGCAAAGTTCGCCTCGGAGCTGTAGATGCTACTGTACACCAGGTGCTGTCCAGCCGCTATGGGGTAAGTAAGAACTGACAACTTAGAAAGATGCACTTTTTGGACGTGCCCATAAAGTGTATGTTCTGCTTGTCTGTCCCAACTAACTTGGCTAAATTTAAACGGACAACATAGTTGCTGTGCACAATGATCCACTGGCCACTTAGCCTTGGATATTTTCTCTCAAGCAGTTTGTCAAAGTCTTTGTTACACTTACATGCTCTTTGTATTCATGTTGGATACTGAATCAAAGCCTCTGCTGCTTTTTAGCAAAATGTTACAGTTCAAAGCTATAAAACTGTTTGTAGTGTGGACTTGGTCATGTCATGCTAATTAAATCAGAATGTCTTTGCCTGAGAAAACCCAGCTTCAAAGTCAAAACTTCAGGCCTTGATTTCTCATTTGATATTCATTTCTCACTTTATCACCGCTAGAGTTGAAGGATTATGACTTTTGTGTTTCTAGATTCGTGGATTTCCCACCATCAAGATTTTCCGTAAAGGTGAGGAGCCAGAAGACTACCAAGGAGGTCGCACCCATGGTGACATTATTGAGAAGGCTTTGGATCTGTTTTCTGACAATGCTCCTGCTCCAGAAGTGCTGGAGGTCAGTCATAATTGTTTTTAATGGTGGTATTAGATGCAAATCGAAGATAATATTGTCATAATCTACAAGATAATTGCCTGCTTTAATGTATATTTTGTAAATGTTGTTGTTGGACACAGTAGTGAGTCAAGATGTTGAGCGTGAGCAATGACGTAACCCTGTGTCTGACTAGACGAGCTCAAAACAAAACAAAAAAAACAAACATCCTGACACTGTTAGAGAGAGTGCTCTCTGACACTTATTTCCAGAATTAGAGCCATAAAGGGGGGAAAAAAAACGTGTCACTCAAATCCTCACAAAGCCTTAATGATAATATATCTTTATACTCTAAAATTAAAATTAAAATGAAAGCCTTTTATTGCCATCATAGAACATATAATAAAATTGCAGAGCAGCTACACCTTCAGATTCAGAGAGAAAGGAAGAACAGACATAGTTATTAACACAGTAAATATAAAGTACTATTTATTAAAACTAAATACTAAATATATAGGGTATATACAAGGTATGGTGATGAGGTAATGGTTGGTAACAAAAACCAGTCATGCTATGGAGTACCATGACTTGTGCATGCACTTCACAATAAAAATGAATGCAAATTCATGTCAAACATTAAATTTGTGTTTACTTTAATTTTTTGTTTCTCAGATTCTCAATGAAGACATCTTGAAGAAGACCTGTGAGGACAGTCAGCTGTGTATAATCGCTGTCCTGCCACACATCCTGGACACAGGTGGGACCACACACAAACACACACCTGGATTTAACTTGTTAAATGCTTTGGAATTATTACCTTCAAAGGAAAAAAAAATCATTTTGACTTTTAATTATTTTGTGACAATAATCATGAGTTGAACAGAAAAGTGGTTTCATTGGGCTCCCTGTGTTTATAATTCACTAAAAACTTCATGCATGAAAAAAGGTTCACCTTTAAGCTGTAAGGTCATACCTCACAAAAGGTAGCACTTGGAGTCACCAGAAGCAGTAACAGTTCATCATTCCTGAATCACTCACCGTCAGCTGTTCTCGTGTCTTAACAGGCGCGGCTGGTAGAAACGGCTACCTGGATGTGATGATGAAACTGGCTGATAAGTACAAGAAGAAGATGTGGGGGTAAGCACCCAAGGCCAGTCATGGATTACTATACAAATTATTAAATATGAATGTGAATAATGGCCTACTCTCTCTCTCCTCAGCTGGCTGTGGACTGAGGCAGGGGCTCAGATGGAGCTGGAGTCCTCTCTTGGTATTGGTGGTTTCGGCTACCCTGCCATGGCTGCCATCAACACACGCAAGATGAAATTTGCTCTGCTCAAGGGTTCCTTCAGTGAGACTGGTATTCATGAGTTCCTCAGGTAGGGAGGTGTAATTAACAAATATATATATATATATATATATATATATATAACGCAACTCAGAGTAGGCTGAACGGTGTCACTCACCTGAGCTGATCTTTTCAGGGAGCTTTCTGTGGGCCGTGGCTCAACTGCCACATTGGGAGGTGGCGCCATGCCCAAGATTTATGCTGTTGAACCATGGGACGGCAAAGATGGACAGGTGAGAGTGGGAATCGCAGTGGTCTAATAGTCAGACTGAGTAGCACTGAATGTATTCATAGGTTTAAGGCCTTCAGTCGAACAACCTTAACGGATAGACAGATCAGAAAGTGGGTACTTCAACTGAACATACAGGGGCCAAAATGACTGGATTGGATTATCCACAGAACCGCAAGGCTTATGGGGTGTTCCAGTCAGCAGTGGTCTGAAGTGGGACAAACTATTAGTCTGGGGCAAGCAGTTTGAAGTTAATCTGTGACTCTATATGATGTCTGCTTGCTGTAATAGGATAAATCTCTACCAGCTTTGTACCGCCTCTGTACTGCAAGTATGCACTCCATCTGCAGTATTATGCAATATTGCAGTGCTCTTTAATCCAGATAACATTCTCATCTCTTTAAATAATCTTTGAAGAGGTTTAGTCCATCTCAGTCTTTGCTGACAGCTTGTCTTTACACTGTCATCCTCAGCTTCCTGTGGAGGAGGACTATGACCTCAGTGATGTAGAACTTGATGACTTAAAGGACGAGTTGTGAGTCCAAACAGGGCAGGACTGATCCAGACTGGCTGCGTTTGGTCTGGTCTGGTCCTGCGCGATCCACCTCCCCTCTCCTGTGGACGAATGGGAGGCCCGGTCGCCCAGTTACTGAAATACTCCCGAAAAGACACGAGAGAGACACCTGCAGTTTCTCACATCATCTGTCAGTCACGAGGGGGACAGGAAGGAGGGGAGCGTGTGTCGTGTCCTTGGAGTGAGCTCTTTTTCACATACCTGCTGAACGCTAGAAGCCGCATATTTATACAGCTGCCACCTGCTGAGGAGAGGAGGAAGGAGCTTCCGAATGTCACATTTCAGTTGTTGATTCACTTTTTAAAACTTTGCCTTTCCTCCCCTCTTCAAGCACCTACTTTTGAGATGTGGACTTGTCAAATTAACACTTAAATGTCCTACCTGATGTGACTTAATGTGTCTTCTCTTTTTAAACCAGTGAATGAGATTGTTGGTGGGTTTGCATCATGTCTGTCCAGGACAAAGGGGATACAAAGGGGGACTTCTTGTGTAGATTTTTCTTACACAACTTTATTTCAATTGTGTGAAAACAAAATGACATTTTTGTTACAAAAATAAAAAGAAATAAAAACAATCACTGCCTCATTATTCACATGGACTGTAAACGCATTTCACTGAGCGCATGCAATACCAAAGGCATAGAGAGCTTGTTAAATACAGCAGCTTGTTCAAGCTACTGTTATCTTGAACAATGAGCCACATTTTAACAATTAAGTTGAATAGAATTAAGTGATTTAATTAGTTTCCTCTTAGTATAACATAATGAGAGTCATAATACTTGAAAGCATATAATCCTGTAAGCATAAATAAAAGATATGGCACTTACAGCAAACGGGTAAAAAACAATTCCAAGATGAGAGGTTTTGAAACGCACAAAAAAAATTAAAATGCCTCGACTGAAAAGCACTTCATAGTCCACAGAGAAAAAGCCACATTGACCAGAGAAGTGTACATTAATGTAAACATTAAGACATGGAGTGTTAAAATGAGAGAAGGAGAGGGGCTGTGATGATGATCAAGCCTCTGTCAGAACAAACGGCACAAAGCTGGAGGGATGTAGGTGTGCATGTGTTGCTGGGTGTGATCCTTTCACTGTGTGCTCAGAACTGACGAGAGGCTCCCTGATCCGACTGCAGCAGTCTGACAATGGACGGGTCACTCTTGGCACCTTTAATGAACTCCTCCAAAGACAATCTACCTGTGGAGCAGGTAAAAAAAAAAAAAGACTCTCAGTGACGAACAGTGAAACGTAAAAAGTGACGCAGCAACTACCCACAAAAATCCGCTCCTGATGTTTCTTTTGAGCTGGTGACAAATAATCACTGCTGCCCTACATAACACAGAATATAGAAAGTATTTTAAAATAAATTAGACAGAACCTGTATTCACGTCATGTTATTCATAGCTGTCATGTCTCTTGTCCAGCAGGTGATGCTGCTGTGCTACTCATGTAACTCTAGCAGTTCTTTGGGAGTAGAGCTCTGCACCATAGTAGCTTTGCTTGATTCACAGTCCCAAACAATCCTTATTTATCTTATTATGAGTTATGGTGCAGCCCCTTGGTTCATCCTCTGTCTGAAACAAGACATTTTAGTTCCTCCCCCTTTAAGGCCACTCTCCCTGTACTCACAGCCAGAGTCCCTGAGATGATGATAATAACAATTTCTGCTCTCTGTGACAGCATACAGACCCAAGAGCAAAAAAAAGTTTGAAACCAAGCATTTGCCTCATGGGAATTACTTGCACTTGACCTCATTATTTTAAACTTTAATCATGTTTAACCTGAGCATCCACCACTCTACTAGTGTACATATGACAGAAATGAGGGAAAATCATATCAGGTCTCCTTTAATTTTTTATTAATCTATCAAAATTCTAAAACGAAACAGACATACAAAATGACACTTTTTTTTTTGTTTGTTTGTTTTTGAGTTTAACACCAACTTTTTCTTACATAATGGCATTAGAGAAGAGGGTCAATCTTGCTCGGTATCTTAACGAGTCTGGTGTGACCAATCACGGAAGCACTACTACCACCAATCATCTGACTAAGAGGAAGACAGCAGTTGCCTATTATGGATTCCTGCTGCCCCACACCAGGCAAGAATCAGGTAAGAATCCCCCGAGCTCCTCAGCAGTCTTGATCTCGGATTAGCCGGTTACCTACACAGCCATCAACGTAACCCAGATCTGTTAGCTCTATGGGCTTGGCATGTGAGAGGCTAAATTTAAATGTGTTAGGTCTCCTTCAGGTGGGATTGAGACCATCCAAAGACACATGTTCACTTCAGACTTTATAATGACGTGGCCTGTGTTTGAGAGATTGTGTTCAGCCGGGAACATCATTTCTTTTCAGAGCTCTAGATGTCTTGTGTTTTCGACAAAATTAGCTGGACAGTGGTAAGGCATTTTCTTTTATTAAGGTGTTTTGATTCTCAGAAAACTGAGCAAGGTAGCTCAATGCACTTTCCAGTTTGCATGGGTATGTGGAAAAAACATCCTTGAGCATCGCTGGCGCAGTCTGCAATTTACCCTCTACCCTCCCCTGCAGCTGTGGTTTCAGCCTTGGCATATGGTATCACATGATGTTTTAAGACTTCAGTCTGAGACACAGTTTGACCTTCACAATGTCAAAACAAAACGCTCCTGCCCAGTGCCATAGCTCCAAATATCTTGAGCTGTGATATGTCAGGTTCAGTTAGAATAGTAAGACTCTTGCATTTTTGGACATATCAAACAAGTCACACTGAACTCTCTTAGGCAGCTTTCTTGTCATTTCTTTAAGCAGTCTTCAGGAATAGTTCTCCAGGCTTCTTGAAGGACATTCAAAGCTCTTCTTTGGATGTTGGCTCCCTTTTGTTCTGTTCTCTGTCAAGATGATCCCACACTGCTTCAGTAATGTTGTGGTCCAGGCTCTGGGGAGGCCAATCTATGACTGATAATGTTCCACTCTGTTATTTTTTTTTCTATCCAGGTATGCTTTTACTGCATTGGCAGTGTGTTTGGGTTCATTACCATACTGAAAAATGAAGCAGTTTCCAATCAGACGCTTTACAGATGGTACTGCATGGTGGATCAAAACCCAGCCACAGGGGGGCCACAAGCCAATTAGTGCCAGTCCAAAGCCCAGATTAATGGGGAGGGTTGTGTCAGGATGGGCAGGTATAAAATCTTTGCCACATCAAACATTCTCATGGAAATATGGAAATATGGAAATATGGAAATATTGTATGGAAATTTCATTCTCATCAAGAATGAGATTTTCATACCGGATTGGTAGGGGCCGGGGTTAACAACAACCGGTGCCAACAGGGTGCTGGTGGAAACTATGCTACTGTTGGCCGAAGACGAAGGAAGAGGAGAGGGGAATACCATGCTCGGAGATAGCAAGAGAAAAGGAAAGTCAGGAGTGTGGAGGTGAGAGTAGGGACTTTAAATGTAGGGACTATAGTAAAAGGAGAGAGCTGGGTGATACGATTTGTCCTTCACTTGTCCGATTTCCTCAAATCTTTGAAGGACACACCGCACATCATGAAGAGATATGCCAAGTTTTCTGCTAATAGCTCTTTAGGAATCCCCTTGTTTGTGCAAAAATACTACTTTATGTCTGTCAAACCGTGTTATCTTTGGTATTTTTCATAGATTCAACTAGAGAAATAGGAACAAATTATGGGTTTGTGTGACAGGCTGCTAGTAACAAGTGCCTAAAGATTCCACTTAAAATTGACTCTTGGCTAAGTTGTCTGTTATGTGTAGACACAACACTGGTTCAGTCTTTTAGTTAGTTGCCCTTTTTAATACTTGAATGATTCATATGTCAGTGTTTAGTGGCTTAACAAACAAAAAAACCCATCTCATTTTAAATGGTCAGGTACAGGGACTGGATTGAAAATGAGTGAAAAAGCAACCAATGTCAAAAGAAAAACTTTGAAAGACCTTCAGAAAGCGTGGAGAACTTTAAAATGCTTACATGAGACCACTTTAAAAAAAATTATAAGTAAGTCTGGCTCTTTGGACAGTGCTGTACATATTTTTAATTGTGACATGGCCCAATCTGGTAACACTTTATCATAACCAATGTTAATAAAATGTATGCTGACAGTTTAGTAGATATAACTGTTTAATATTAGATACTAAACACAACTACTGATATCAGTAAATCAGAAAAAAAGGCATTTGCAAATGTCAGAGGGTCAAAATTTATCAGCTGTGTCTCATCCGTTTTGCTCTGGCTAAATGTTCAAAATCTGCGTGATAAGGAGCTGAAAGATTTAAAAACAGGTCAGTTTTGGTCAGTGTTTTTTTATAATGAGGATTTCTTTCCCTGGCACAAAGGGTGAAATAAATACTAAAAACTAAATAAAGAAATAGAAAAAAGAATCCTTATTTGACCTGAATTTGTAATCAGTCAACCTGTACTCATTCCCAGAGCATTCAATACTGCCATTTGGTCACAGCTGCTGGCATCTCAGAGATTAAACACAAGGTGTCTTGCACCTGTGGCAATAGTGAGACCATTCTCACTACCAACTAGTCACACTCAGGACCCCTTGGTATTAGTACCCTTAAGCAATTGCTATTCCTAAACCTAACCAAGTATTTTTTAGTGGCCACACCCAACCAAACAGATAATGAAAGCAAAAGTAAACAGTGAGTTAAAACAAAAATCAAAAATGAGTAAAACAGAAACACGAAGTTCACAGTCTTGTAGTTTCACTAATGCTACCCCACCTGCTTATGTACACATTCTTAAAAACAAGTTAATGTAAACATCAGATTTACTTTTATACTAGCTATCAATGTAATGTTTATCGATTCATTACACAGCATCTGTTAGCCATTTACAAAGTTTCATCAACATTGGTTCCACTTTACAATAACTATCCAAACAGTGTTTAGCAGGTGGTTTACAAACCAAATACACACTCACTGGCCATTTTGTTAGGTACACCTGTTCAACTGCTTGTTAATGCAAATATCTAACCAGCCAATCACATGGCAGTAACTCAGTGCATTTAGGGATGTAGACATGGTCAAGATGATCTGCTGAAGTTGACATTGAGCGTCAGAATGGGAAAGAATTGACTTTGAATGTGGCATGGATGTTGGTACCAGACAGGCTGGTGTGAGTATTTCAGAAACTGCTGATCTGATGGGATTTTCCCACACAGCCATCTCTAGGGTTTACAGAGAATGGTCCAAAAAAGAGAAAATATCCAGTGAGCAGCAGTTCACTGGGCAAAAATGCCTTGTTGATGTTAGAGGTCAGAGGAGATGGCCATAGTGCTTCAAGCTGATAGTAAGGCAACAGTAACTTGGTTTATAATATACAAAGGTACGCAAAAGAGTATCTTTGAATGGAAAACATGTCGAACCAGATGCAGATCAACTACAGCAGCAGAAGACCACACCAGGTGGCACTCCTGTCAACTAAGAACAGGAAACTGAGGCTATAATTGCCACTGGCTCGCCAAAATTGAACAACAGAAGATTAGAAAAAACATTGTCTGGTCTGATGACTCGATTTCTGCCGCAAAATTCAGATGGTAGGCTCAGAATTTGGTATAAACAACATGAAAGCATGGATCTATCCTGCCATGTATCAATGGTTCAGGCTGCAATTGGTGTGGGATGCTATATTTTCTTGGCACACTTTGAGCCCTTTAGTACCAACTGAGCATCATTTAAACACCACAGCCTACCTGAGTATTATAGCTGACCTTGTCTATCCCCTTATGACCACAGCGTACCCATCTTCTCATGGCTGCTTCCAGCAGGATAACACACCATGTCACAAAGCTCAGATCATCTCGAACTGGTTTCTTGAACATGACAGTGAATTCATTGTAATCACCAGATCTCAATTCAATAGAGCACCTTTGGGATGTGGTGCAAGGGGAGATTTGCATCATGAATGTGCAGCCGACAAATCTGCAGCAACTGTGTGACGGTATCATGTCAATATGAACCAAAATTCCTCTCTGAGGAATGTTTCCATCACCTTGTTGAATCTGTGCAACAAACAATAAAGGGAGTTCTGAAAGCAAAAGAGGGTCCAACTCAGTACAAGAAAGGTGTACCTAACAAAGTGGCTGTGAGTACATTTGACTGCAGTTTTATTAACAAGCAATTTATCATTTACGTTTGACAGTTATTATGAAGTGTCAACCTTATTCTTCACAAATCCAAACTGTCCATCTATAAGAGGCTATGTAACACTGCAACTGAGGACCAGTTTCAGCTGGACCTGATGGATGACCAGAATACTGATTAAGCATTCACTAAAAGTCTACCTATTCATCTCCTGTGAAAAGAACAATTTAGTTCAAAATATATATAACACGTGCAAATAACACACCGGTCTTACCATCATTGTCAATATCCATCTGTCTGAAGATCTTATCTGTCCTTTTCTCTGGTGTTGATTCATCCTCAGGCATCTTCATCACTGATGACACCATCTTGTAAATTGCCTATAAAAAGGATGATAATGACTGCTGTGATGTGCGTATTGATTTTGTTGGTGATGTGTGTGAAGCTTTTAGACAACACAGATGAAAAATAACCGTTCCCATTGACATCATTTTACTTGTATTGTCTGAAAGCGCCGACCTGTTTTCTGTTAGCTACCAGATAATGATGTTGGTCTGACAACAAAAGATCCTGCTGTTTCACTCATAGTAAGTCTGTCTGAACACACTTACCTGTTACCTGTATAATTTAAAATTAGATCAAGTAAAGGAGAGAAATAAGTCATTTTGGAAAACAGAAAGCTTTCTGCCAGCTGCGACAGCATGGCTGCTGTTGTTTTCCCACATTCTTTTTCATTTGTATTTATTACTCCCTACATGTGGTACCTTTATTTAGTGTACAAACGATTTTTTCAAAAATGGGTGTGGTCCTGGAGCTCATTGTTATTGCTGCTGGTGTGATCCCATTGCACGATGATCTCTTCTTTTTTTTTTTTTTTACATTCATTTGTATCCACAAGCATGAAGAACTGAGCTAATATCAAGGCTGCTCAGCCCACCATATTGGAAGAGTAAATATAGCCACAGTGATAAGGACAACAGAAAGGGCAGCCTGCATCCATGATGGGAGCAGAAAATAAGAACTCAGACCTGCAAATGACTGCTGAACCTAAAAACAGCCATTACCAGGAGGCTAAAGTGCCTATGACATCAAGAATTAGAGTTTGACTTATTTAATGATTAACCATCAGAAAAATAATTATTAACTAATATTAGTCTTTTTAGTTATTACTGATATTAAGTAAAAATAGCAAACAGTCCAGTTCCAAATGCTTTAATTTGGCTTATATAATGTATTTTATGTAAAAAATATATAAATATGAATATATATTGTTTGACAGGAGAAACTGTTCTCATTTCATACAATGATTAAAATAAATAAAATGATAATTTATTGTAGACTAGATTTACTCTCTTCACTTATTCTCCCATTCTTATGTTATTTATCTAGATTCGATTAGATTAAAATGTGATAATCCCAAAGACAGTTTTCTTTTCAGTTAAAACCTTTAGTACATATAAAAATGTGGAGTTAAACGAGTAAAAAGTTTGAAATTTTCATACTTCACACTTCCTTAATGCACCCATTGTCTCATATCAGATACATTTGCATCTCAGATGATCAGAGTAAGACTCATCCTAAATCAAACCAGACAAGAAACTTAAATATAAAGCATATATATATATATACACACACACACACACACACACACACACACACACACACACACACACACACATAAAACCTCTACTCTGTATTATAAATCACACAGTACAGTATGTCCTCACCTGAACTATCTCCAGCATCTCTGCCCGGCTGATATAGCCATTCCCATCCAGGTCATACATGCTAAAGGCCCAGCGCAGCTTCTGCTCCAGCCCGCCACGAGACGTCACACTCAGGGCTATGATGAACTCCCTGAAGTCGATGGTGGCATCACCGTTGGTGTCAAAAGTGCGGAAGACGTGCTCGGCAAACTTTGAGGCATCTCCGTAGGGGAAGAAGTTGGCATAGATCTTCTTGAACTCGTCCACAGTCAGGTGGCCGGTGGGACAGTCCTTCAGGAAGCCGCGGTACCACTCCTGCAGCTCATGGTCAGTGAATTCTGTGTTTTCTCTCAGGTCGTTCAGGACCTCGGGCCGCAGCTTGCTGTTCTGTTTCCCCATGACAAAGGACCTTCACAGGCAGGACGATGATAGAGCAGGGGTTTTCTATTCTCTCTTTTCACTTCTCCACTCTCCCTGTGCTTTTACTTTCCAGCTTCCTCTGCTCCTACAGGGCACCAATAACTCTCATTAATATCCCTGTGTGAATATCATAAATGATTCATGGGGTCAATAATTCCTCTCAGTTTGAGCCAGCGTTTCATCAGAAAACATGTTCTGAGGATGTTTTTCAGGCAAACAAGCTGAGGGGAAAAAGTCTGGATAACTGAAACAGGGTCCATACACAGGAAAAAAAAACATATAGATAAGATTACAACGCAGATGTTAACAGAACACTGTGTGTGTACACATGTGTATGTAGCAGGGGGTGGTCTGGTCTCCGTGGATACAGTATTAATTGTCAGGCAGGGTGATAATTTATCGACCTTTCACTGCATGGTAGAGGGACAAGTGTCCTGGGGCATTGTAATTCTCAATAAAGCCACTTTCTAAAAGGTCAGGCTGATACTGACTGTTGTTACCGAGAAGGCCAGACAATCATTTTGACAATAATCCTCACCTTCATGGGAAAATGAATCCCCTAACTAATTTTAAGAAGGTGGAATTGACATAGTGATTAAAAAGCAAAATCAAAGAGCAAGTAAATCAGTGTCCAAGTCTGTCAAAACAATCCTAAACTGATTTTTACTTTAAAGATTGTGTTTACTTATAAAGGCTGCCCAATTATCTATGCATGCCATGAATCTTCCTTATTGTGTAACAATTTGGCAACCAAATAAGCAATGAAACATAAGACAAGTTTTAAAAATGTTGGACCAGAAGCCAATAAAATGGCACGACTGCAAAATTCAGAAAAAAAAACATAATTTGTTAACCTTGAATGTGAATAACCACTGATGCCACTGATTTTAAAATACAAAAGACAAAGGTGCCACTACAAAGCGTGCGATCAATGAGGACTACAAACAGGCAAAACAACATTAAGTCCATCATTTTTCACAGCTAAAGGTTCACAGACACACCCTGCTTCAAGATATAAAAACATTAAACTTTCAGTGTTAAGGTAAAACTATTGCTTACCAAAAGGCAAATATGTAATAATTGAAATAGGTCTTTAAACTAAAAGTTTTCCCTTTGTCTTTTCTTTTTTCTGACTTTTTGTTCTTAATTGTTCTTGTCTATCTTGTTGTAATGATTTTATTTTAATGTCCTCTATATACAGGTTTCATTTTACTTAAATGTGGCAGTGTTTAAATGTAGCGTACCTGTTAACCTAACACATACACACAAGAGATAGCTATAAATATATACAAAAACACAAAGACAGTGAAGCATTTGACCACCTGGTTCTATTCACATTTGCTTTCTGTGGTTTGTCTACATTCTGTTTCCATGGTTCTACTCTGCAAAATCTGTTTATTCATGTATACAGGGATATTCATGATTGGAGATATGAGGATGCATAAACACAACACATCCAAAATAAAACCTCCTGCATGCAACTTACTGATGAAGCAGGCACTGACATATGTTTATTGGTAAGCAAAAAGGCTGTGACATGATGTGTGACATAGGTGTCATCGTGTATATGTCTGCATATTTATTTTAAGTTAGCAAGGTGTTAAGAAGGTGCCAGACCCCCCCCAATATAGCAGGAGAAAACAGCTGTTTTTGTGCAAAAATGGAAAATGTTCTTATTACTGGCAGTTAGCAAGAAAACAAATAAAAAGTTATCTGTCTGATCCTATGAAATAACCTCAAATGTTTTTAGCATCTATTTTCAAAAGAGAGCAGGGTTGGATTGTCGCTCTGTGTGACAGAAAGACAAGTAGAATAACGTATGAAAACAAATGAGTTTTCTGGAAAACTGAGGAAAAACTGCCCAAAACCTGAGCTAATCTTTCACATGCATCTGGTAAAGTGTGAGTGGGAGGGACCGAAAGAGAGATGTGCGGGGGTAGGGAGGAAGAAAGAATGGAAAAAGTATGACACATAGAAGAGAAACTGTTTCCAGCTATACTATGTGAGCCGCTTTGCTAATACCCACAGTGCAATTATATAATAATCTTTCTGAATAACACCTCCACTCCTCTGTGCTGGGTATAATGAATTTATGGGAGAGAAGCTTTGTGCCCATGTTCTCTCTCTTTCAATTACTGGGATCCCAGCGCTCCTGTCTTTCTGGCAACAGAATGATCCATCTGGCGAAGTACAAATGAGAGCGGTGTGAATTTGGATGAGGTCCTTTCGATACACAGACGCCATATTTATTATAATTGTCAGACAGGTGTAATTTCCTGCGGGTTTATGAATCAAAGTCACAGAATGACACGGAGGTTTGCAAGTCAAACTAGGAACAATATCACTCAGGCTTCTGGATGGACAAAAATAAATCAAAGCAAGTGTACAACACAATAATACAATTAATTTCTTACTCCAGTTTTCTTTTCTCATGCATATTACATTCTAAAATTAGGAATTTGACAAAGTGAGAATTGCCTAGCACTGTCACTAGTGCATGCCTGTTGACTAAAGAACACGTGCTCCCAGTACTTAAAGGTTTGCCATCAAGACTAACAAAAGTTAAAGAAAAAAACAGAAAAAAAAGAAGAAAAAGAAAAACAGTTTTACCTCATTATAAGCACAATTATAATGTGCACCATACAGAGCACCTGTGGCTTATGAATGAAGTTTATACTATGTATTATACTTTAGTTATCATATACAAATGTATTTATATAGTCAAAGAGTCATGGTTTTGACAATGTACTGTTTTTATAACATGTACCAGGGTTCTGGTACACAGTACTATAAAGATTGTGTTGTGTTGTGTTAATTTGTCCAAACTTGACTTTGGAAAACATAACTGTAGAAAACCCAGCCAAGCTATAATAAACGAGGCACAGCTTGGGCTACTGGGAAAGTCATTAGTTTTGTAGATACTGGCCATATGCCAAACTACTGGACAAAAATAAAACTCTAAACTGATGAAATATCTGAGGTACACCATGGTTGATGAATCTGTGGCCCTTTTTTGAAAGTCATCCATTTATTTGCTGTTCAGACATCCATCCATCCATCTTCTTCTGCTCATCCAATTCAGGGTTGTGAGGTAGCTGGAGCCTATACCAGCTGCCATAGGGCGAGAGGCAGGGTACACCCTGGACAGGTCGCCAGCCTATCACAGGGCTAACACAGAGAGACAGACAAACATTCACACTCATATTCACACCTACAGTCGATTTAGAACTTCCAGCTGACCTAACAAGCTTGTATTTGAACTGTGGCAAAAGCCAGAATAACCAGAGAGAATCCACGCAGCCACAAGAAGAACGTGCAAACTCCACACAGAAAGTCCCCAGCCAGCCGGTGGACCTTCTCGCTGTGAGGCGACAGTGCTAACCACGCCACCACAGTGTCGCCCTAAATCAGGTAATCAGTGAAGTCACAAAGATCCATTCTTTGGGAAAGATGTCAATAAAAAAATTAAAGGAAATCCATCCATTAGTTGTGACCAAGCTGCTATCATTGCTTACATGTCTTAAACAGAGTCAAAGTCTTCTGTCTGCTGTTACATATAAAAATACTAACACGTGGCCACAAAGTAGCATTTTGTGGTGTCTCATCCACTTCAACGTTTTGGAGCAGCACTGACCAACTAGAGAAAAAGTGATTCTCATTTTGAGAATATATTAAAATGTCTGCTGCCTTTGTTTTAACTGGGCTACAGCATAAATCACACACTGCCCTACAGGCCTGACTATAGTCCTTCCGCTCTAACATACAACAGGATGAGGAAGCAGCAGTACCTCCTCAGCTCTGTGTCACATGGACTTTTCCAGGACAGCTCAGTGTGCAGGCTGAGCCAGAGTAGACATAAATATGGGCGTTGTTATTTATTCCCTCAAAGCCACATGAAACACAGCAGATTCTAGGCTGGAAAAATGAAAAGTGCTACCCTAATGTTTCAAGAAGCTCTGAGGCTAAGAGAAGGTACTCGTAATTTGAAACAGTATGTGTTCTAGCATAGGTATGTTAGTTAAAGTAATATAAACATACTTACATAAGGCTGTGGGTTGCAAAACAGTCTTACAGATTGCAGTGAACTCTAAAATATGCTCATTAAAATCCCAAAACTTTTCTGGGCTTTTTCCATATTCTTCATGTGACTTTTTCTTTTTAAGATAAGAGAGAGTAAGTCGTTTGATTTTTGGTCATTTAGTCAAATAAGATTTCTCTGCATTACAACTGTTACGTTACATAACTACATTAAAAGTATTGCTGCAAAAAGCATTGTTGAAGCCCTGGTTCATCTTTTTTTGTATCTGCTGCAAGGACTGTTAGTTTCCTTTAATACACTGAATAATTAGATGTGCAGTATTGCTTATAAATTATAACAGATTCCTACTTGTGCATCTAAGCTTTTGTCTGAGATTTCAAAGGCTGGTTTAATAAAGTTTTTTTTCTTTGTGACATAGCATTACTCAGGAAATGATTTGGTTCACAGAGAAAATAAAGTCCTCCGTGCCGTGACTGCTGGACTTGCAGAGCTGGTGAGCTGAACACAGTCTTGTGACCGTTGCTTAACACACAACAGCCCCTCGAGACTGCCATTTCACATTCAGTGTTTGCAGTTCCCCTCGATTACACAGCAACAGATCCTGTCCTTGTCCCCAACCCCCATAGCCTTCCCTGTTCTGTATGGTCCACTTTTTTCCAGTGGGTTCTCCGCCTAATGAGACTGATTCACACAAGCTCCGGTGCAGCATGCATCCTCCTCCCTAAGGCTACACCAGGGTTCCTGTAAACCAGTTTCACTGCTGTTTGACATTCTTAAACCCACCTCATTTCCTGAGTAGGGCTACGTCACAACAAAGAAAAAAACTTTATTCTTTTCCCACATGCTCATTACTCCATGCACAACAGGGAGGAAACTATAATGACAGTCAGATACAGAGATGAAGGGTGCATCTGTTTAGATACATCTGTGCTTACGTGATTAGAGAGCTAATGGTTTATGCTTCTCATGGCACACGAGTGAGTGAGTGTGGGACTCAAAAGGCAACTTCTGTTAAAGTTTATATCTAAATGTAAATAAGTAATTTCTTTGGCAAAAAATAAATAAATAATAAGACCAAGGGACAGAATCAAGTAATTGTTTAATCAATTTCAAGCAAAGTTTCTAAACTGTGAACATCCACTAGTTTTCTTAGTGAATATTGTTAGGTTTTCAACTCTCTAGATGGATATTTTTACAGTATTAATGAATGAATTAGCCATTCACTGCAGTTTGTCAGTCAGTACAAATACAACTGACATCCCCACTCCTCCTTTTTTTTTAAAGTAAGCGGGCTCACAATGAACCCTTTCCCTTCATTAACTCTAGATACACACGACTGACAAAATGTTTTTAATGCTCTCTGCATCGTGCCTCTTTTAAAGGGAATGTAATCCAAACAACCTGATATGGCTCAGTGCACAGAAAGAAAGCGCGCCCATTTTAGCCTGCCGAGCAGTGGATGAGCAGAGCAGCACTGCAGCCTAGAGTACGGCAAACTACCGGTAACTGGGACTGCATCAGGTGGTTGAGGAGTTGGTGTGAGGTATTTATAAACTAAAGAGAAAATGAGCTCTCCTGTTATTCTTGCATTCAGCGCTGCTTCGTGGCAGTCTCTCTGAACTCATGTCAGAGAAAATCATTGCAGTGGATCAGGATGAGGTCCCCTGACACACCAGTAGTCAAGGCAACAGCATAGTAGTGCTACAGCTTATGAGGGAAAGGTAGTGTGGCTGTCAATCTGGGGCACAGGCAGGGCAGAAGATATATTGAGACTCAAGCGTGTCTGTGCGTGTGCATGTGTGCAAATTCAATGTTTGCTTGCTTTTAAATCTGAAACAGTTATTCTCATTAGCATTATACTCATTGCTTGCACTAGACTTAATCTAGATATTTTGTGAGCTCAAGCTTACAACAGGAAAATTATTATGTGTATTTTTATTACTTTAACACTTGGTGAGTGGGCGTATTTAATTTTGGATGCGTACTCTTCACATGTTGGCTATGGTCTTTTTACTTTAAAAAAAAAAAAGTGAAATTAAGTAGAAAACAAGAGTGTGAAATAGTAGATTAAATGAGTGGGCTCTCAATATTTGGCAAGACAGTGTTTTAGAGGATAATCCCATAGTAAGAAAATGATCTTAACACACCATTAGTGGCAGGTATTTACGCCATATAGTTTTTTTAAGGAGTCATGCAGTGATTATATGAACTTATAATATTAGTATTTTACCAGTTTTCATAACATTTTTAAGCAAGCTGTGAATTCAAAAGTTAGTTAGCTCGTTTGCTTTATAGAGCTCGTCTTGGAAAAGCAAATATGTTTGGAACAACAACACATTCAGATCATGATTCTGACTGCAAAAGCTACCAAACAAGACAGGCTAAAAAAAAAAAAAAAAAAAACAAGTTCCTC
>VUQS01055734.1:4923-17952 GCA_015108495.1 Heterochromis multidens | reverse complement strand
CCTGATCTGGGCTCATGAAAAGTCATGAGGTGGGCCTAACATGGGTTAAAGCAGTGCTTCTCCATTATTTTCTGTTACACCCCCCTTAGGAAGAAGAAAACATTTCGCGCCCCCCCACTCTCCCCCGCGACTATAAATAGTATCATTTGTCTATAAAATTGTTATTATAAGTACATCTCTGCATAACATTGTATCCTTATTAACATTAAAGAAAACAAAGAAAGAAAAAAGAAAGAAATATAGACACACCGGTCTTTCCTCGTCTCCCACCGTAGTCACAGTGAAGCCAAGCGCTACATACGCTTCATCATATTTCCTCGTCTTAGCTTTCTGGAGACTTTCGTTTGTCTCATTATCTCCGTCTCTCTCCACCTTTCTTTTCGTCACTGTTAAATATTTTTCCATTTTTCTTGAGGGTTTGTTTACTGCACTTCACATCTCCTGCTAGTACGGCAAAAAAAGCATGTTCCCTGGGGTCACACATTGCGGGGGCGCGCCCCACTATTTGAGTAGCACTGCACTAGGGAAACAGTGGCTGGAGATCGCAGTACAACCAAAATTATTGCGACCATGTGCAATGAACTTGCAATATCGTTGCCTTTGAAAGGGTCGCTTTGAAGTCAGGGACCAGATCTGCGGCCACTCACAGTCAGTTGCCAGTTGCCATCTTCGAAGTGACAGCGATAAAACAGCAATATAAAATGGTCGGTCTACTATCAGTTTGTGATTGAATGGGGTCCAACTGGCAGTAATATATATAATATGATAATAAGCCGATTAACTGTGATAAATCAGTGAAAATTGCAATTTCACAGAAATTCACATTAAACAGAAATTCATATTAATTACTTACATTCAGAGTCAAACCAGAACCTCATTGAGCAGAACACAAAAAGTGACATAATTGCTGTAAGACAACGATTTAACAGCAAAATGACATAGGCACTCTGCAACCTTGCCTTTGTATCGGAATATAACTTGAATAAAACCAGTTGAGTTGAGTCGTCAATTGCAAAGAGATGCGTCACAGATGAGTCACGCTCACTCGAGGAGACTGATTCAGATTTGAATTAGCCTGTGGCTAACTCTGGTACATTTACAGCAATGTTTATTAATATACACTGTCCCGGTTAAAAATAACCAATAATAAAAAATAAAAAAGACTGCAATGTGTGCAATGTGAATCTGTCTGCATTACTAAATTAGATGGCAATTATTTGCAAACCTTTGATAATCCGTCAGAGTGATTGCAGTCAGTCTGTGTCAGACTGTGATTGTTTGGAGACAGGTTGCCTCCCACCAGGCAACCTGTGAACCACACAGGTTCAGAGATTGAGAGTGCTGCGCGCTCAAACTCTGGGTGACCAGTTGGTTGCCACAACTACTTGCAATCCGTCAAAAAGATTCAGTGCAATCACCGGGCAACCACCAATTTTTCCTAGTTGTGAGGAGGTTGCCATCCCATTTTCACTCAAGTGTGACTGAGCCATTAACTGATGGTTCTAAATTGGCTGCAGGTATCAATGTGAGAATGAGTCATTGCCTTTGTCTCTGTGTTAGCTCCGCGATGAACTGGTGATCTGTCCATCGCAACGACTGTTGTCCTACCCCTGCCACCAACGATCCCATCAACAGTCAAACCAGGAAACATGAGGCCAGTCGTTTTGTTGCCATAGTTGTCACAACAGTTTTAACTGTGTGGTGGCAGGTATATCTACAGTAAAGATGTAGATGACTGTTTCCATAATGTGAATTTCATGCAATTTGTTCAGTACTCTGGTGGGATGAGCCAGAAACTTTGATTGTGCTGTCTCTCTGGAGCCACAAATGAAGCTCTAATGTTGTGTAAATTTGCACATGCATAGCAGAAGTATAACTTGATGGGAATATAAATATATATAAACTTCTGAAGTATTCTTCTTTTAATCAGATTAGGCTGTTGATTCTTTGTGTGCAGTGTCCTGGTGACCTTTGAAATTGCAATTTAGGCTCTCTTCCCTATTCATTTGGATAGGGGCTTCACAGTAACAGCTCTAGCTGCTAAGAAAATGGATTGTTTCAAGAGGGACTTCAGCTAACATCAGCTCCGCGAGTCAAGAAGTCAAGGTGGAATGATCAGCAAAAACACTGGAAAAGAAGGTTCTCTAAACTTAAAGTATTTCCCTCTTCCCAAACCTAACCAAACCTTTACCAGTGAAACTGTCACATCAAAAGTGATTTTTAACAGTTTTTCTATATGTTGGTTTTTGTGCGTTATTATTTTTTTCCTTAGCTTTTAAAATAACATGATGCCTCCCAAACAGTGGTCCTTGGCTGAAGAAGCACTGATTACTGCAAAGGACATGTTCATGATAAGAACAAGCTTGAGAGAACTGCTACCCTATGTCTTGACAATTGCTTTTTGAGGGTGCGATTTAGCTAAGAGCGTGATGCAATTCTCTCTTGGGAACGATACAAAGGCAATCAGTCCTACCATCACACCTTACATCCTTTACTCTCTATACAGATTACACCAGTATGAGAGATAGATTCCCCCCCAGACACAGGTGAAGAGGGGCTGATGTTAAAAGTGGAGGCATGCCAGCTGGTGTGTAATCACTGTTTTAACCTCCCTCTTAGTCATTTATCATAGTCAACATGCCGAGGCAGGGGATGTAATCCGCAAGCCTCGTCCACTCCACACAGTTTCACCAATACATGCAAGCTGTGGGCTGGGAGACACGCAGCTAATCAGGGAGCCTACAGTGAAAAAGCTGCCGACCTGGATAAAGAGTCTCTATTTAAATAAGTAGTGATTTTAAAAGTCAGTATTAATTTCAATGTGTTTGAAGAGCCAAGCCTATCCAGAGGCTGGACTTACACATGTCTTCAGCCCAAGAACATTTCATGTTCTATTTTGCCCTTAGATCCAATAATTTGCTATTTAAATATAACTTTTGTCTCTGTAGTCAGAGAATACATACTCTAGAATTACAATTTAAAACATCTAAACAGAACAAGCTGGTTTTAACCTCAAGGTTAAATCAGGAAGAGTTTTCTTGAACGTGTGTTATCCTATTTAGAGGTTCCTACAAATTTGTTTTGCTTTCATGGGAAACATATTTACTCCCTGGAACATGGACATGTATTTGTTTTATTTTTTGGTGTTTGAGAGCTGGGAAAATGTTTTATTTTTATATCACATGCTGGTGTTTTTTAGGTCGATAGCAGGCATATGAAGCACTTCACTCTGACACCACAGACCAGAGTTTGCAGCCTTCGTCCTCATGTGGTTATGCTTAGGCAATAAAAGTGTAATATGTTTGTCTGTTGAGGTCATTGTGTCATATTAGGTGATTAAGGAGTAATAAAATGTTGCCTTTTTTATGACTGAGAGACATGACAGACTACATGTTGCTCCCCAAACAATACAAATGACTTTCGCAATATGCATGATGCCATCAGGAAGGCGGCACTAGCACGTAAACTAGGGCTGTTAAAAATATTCTAAACTCTCTTGCAATGACTTAACGTCCGACAGGGCAGCCAGGGCAACACCCCAGGGCCCTGAAGGTAGGAAGGGGCCCTCCTCTACACTATACTGGATTCTCATATTCATAGTGTTACACTGTAAAAAGGGTATTGAGTTGTAGTTGAGGTAATGCAGTGTTTAAATTGATTAAATCATGTGTTACCAGTTGACATAATACATCGATCAGGCATAACATTATGACCACCTGCCTAATATTGTGTTGGTCCCCCTTTTGCTGCCAAAACAGTCCTGATCCATTGATGCATGGACTCCACTAGACCCCTGAAGGTGTGCTGTGGTATCGGCACCAAAATGAGCAACAGATCCTTTAGGTCCTGTAAGTTGCGAGGTGGGGCCTCCATGGATGGGACTTGTTTGTCCAGCACATCCCACAGATGCTCGATTGGATTAAGATCTGGGGAATTTGGAGGCCAAGTCAACACCTCAAACTCGTTGTTGTGCTCCTCAAACCATTCCTGAACCATTTTTGCTTTGTGGCAGGAAGCATTATCCTGCTCAAGAGGCCACAGCCATCAGGGAATAGTGTTTCCATGAAAGGGTGTAGATGGTCTGCAACAATGCTTAGGTAGGTGGTACATGTCAAAGTAACATCCACATGGATGGCAGGACCCAAGTTTTCATAGCAGAACATTGCCCAAAGCATCACACTGCCGCTGCATAGTGCATCCTGATGCCAGGTGTTCCCCAGGTAAGTGACGCACTCTCACCCGGCCAGCCACGTGATGTAAAAGAAAATGTGATTCATCATACCAGACCACCTTCTTCCATTGCTCCATGGTCCAATTCTGTTACTCGTGCCGATTGTTGGTGCTTTCGGCGACGGACAGGGGTCAGCATAGGCACCCTGACTGGTCTGCAGCTATGCAGCCCCATACACAACAAACTGCGATGAACTGTTTATTCTGACACCTTTCTATCAGAACCAGCATTAAATATTTCTGCAATTTGAGCTAACACATCAACTTTGAGGACAAAATGTTCACTTGCTCTCTAATATATCCCACCCACTAACAGGTGCCAATGATGAAGAGATAATCAGTGTTCACTTCACCTGTCACTGGTCATAATGTTAGGCCTGATTAGTGTATAATTAAGTTGTTCCAATTCCAACAATTCTCTTTTTTCAGTTTACAGTAAAGTGGACACGCTATAAGAGTTCCACTATATGTTTAAGTTACTTATAAATTGAATTTTAGCTCTGCAAATATTTACTCATTTTACACTCCACTGATTAAAATAGGCAACTTTTCTGAAAGGTTCTGATGGAGGAGAGGCATGCTGGGAAATATATTTCTTGTACTTCCTCACCTTGCTCTCTGTCATTTGTGCAAAATACACAAAAACCTGTTGATATCAACTATGCAACTAGGCAAGTGTCTTACAGAGTAGTTAGCCAGTGCAGCAACATTTTAAATTATGCTTAGCAACCAAATTAAAAAAGTGGTGCTCAAATGAGGAAGGAGAGAAGAGAGCAGGATGAGTATACCAGCAGGACTTTGGATTTGAGCAGTGCTGTCAATGACTTTGCTGAGCACAAGGCCCGAAAGATGAAAGAAGTTCTTTGTGTTTTTGTAAAGGACTGAAAAATTGTTACCACTTATATGTTGAAAATATGCATTCTTACTGTAATATGTGTGTGTGATATAGCTAGAAGCTGTTCCAGTGGAAACAACTGTGGAAATTATAAATGAGTGTGCCTATTATACGGTGACCCCGTCCAGCCAGTCTGTGAGGGCCTGTGGTTAATGGGCTTCTCTCATTTGTTCCATGCTTAGAGACACTACTGTTGTCTTTTTGTTAATTTACCAAGGCTAAATCTGTGTTGCGCTTGTGGTGACCTAGTTGAAGGAGATGGTGTGAGTTTATAGTGTAAGCTTAAATAAATGTGTCCATTCCCTTGACCTCTGACAGGTTGTCGTCCATGGTGCTGATCAAAACCTGGAATAATGCTATTGATATTATTGATTATTCTTATACGCTATTATTTTTGCACTTACAGTGTGTGCGTGTATGTTTTCTTTTTTCCTTTACAAACTAAGGTACATTAGCGATTATGTGACCATTGCAAAGAGATGTTTTTCTGAATAAATTCCAAGGCTGCATACTTTCTTTGAGTGTCACTGTAGTATATTAACTGGTCCTATTTTTATAACAGACAAAAATGAAAGAATTAAATTCAGATAAACATAAAAAATCCATTATGAAATCCAATGGCTAACATTTCTCTGTTTTAACATTTCTATATCTGTGTATTTATACATTTTCTTGCCACTGTTTCTCTGTTTTTGAGAGAGATTTGATGCATTAAAAGTCTATAAACATGTCAGTTGTGCAACATGACTTTTAAAATATGTAAGCTTTCCATTAAATGTTGCCCAAAAAAATGGTTGTAGATTGTAGGCGGTGTTGCCATGATGAGTGAAATCTATGAAATTAGAAATGTATTTATCTAAACAAGAAAAAGAAAACCCCAGAAAGCTGAATCTGTTCATCTGGACGTAGCGTTTTCAGTGGGAGAAACGTTTCGTCACCTCTGGTGACTTCTTCAGTCTCAGCTGACTGCAGGTTTCTCCAACCTTATAAACAGTACATTGCATAATGACCGAAACCAAAAGTTTATAGACTTTTAATGCATCAAATCTTTCTCAAAAACAGAGAAACAGAAACAGTGTAAACAGAGAAACAGAGGCAAAAAAAATGTATAAATACACACAATGACCGAAGAAAAAGAAAACATTTTTCCAGACTTTTGTGTAACTTCATGAGCCTGTTGTTATTCAAAAAATAGAAAAAAATATTTTTCTCATGCCTTAGGTGCTTTGGATAGATGCTGTAATGGCATTTTTTCAAACTTTTGTTTGATGAAGAATAAACAAAAATGTGAAATATTATAAAATTTTAAAAAAAAAAGGTCACTTGCTGGATTTAACAAAGCAAATCGGTAAGAGCCTTCCATTGGATAATTACTACAATGATTAATATGTTTTAGCTGGCAACAGATTGTTTAACTCTAACTGATGGGAGTGAGTAGCTTCTCATTTCTGAAGGCAAATCTTGTGGTTGTGGAAAAGATGTTACTCCATTTCAGAACGGTCAAATTATTGACCTGTATCAAGCAAAGAAAACAACAAAGTGAAGAAAAGTGGCTGGAAAACATCTTCAATGATTGTGATCAGAGTTCCTATTGAAAAAATTTAACAGTAGAACTCATGCCTGGGTTTAGAAGTGGAAGTAGGAGCATTTCCACATGGACAACGCCAATGTGGAAATGCTGTGTAGCCTTAAGAAAACTTATCAGTAAAGCCAATCAGAGAAAAAAGGCTTCATTTTGTAAGGGATCATAAAGACTGGACTCTGGAGCAGTGGGAAAAGGTCATGTGGTCTGATGAGTCCAGATTTATGCTGTTGAGGAGTGATGGACACATCAGGGTAAAAAGAGAGGCGGATGAAGTGATGCACCCATCATGCCTAGTGCCTACCATACAAGCCTGTGGGGGCAGTGTTATTATCTGTGCTTGCTTCAGTTGGTCAGGCTGAAGTTCAGTAACATTATGTGCCAAAAAAATGAGGTCACCTGATTACCTGAATATACAAATCAGTCCACACCTTAACCCCACTGAGAATCGTTTAATCAATTAATATAACATTAATAAAAACTCTGCATGGAAATAAAAGTTGACATTGCATAAGTTTATTGAAAAAATGCCCCAGCAAATGCATGCCAAAGCTAAATGTAGCCCAACGAAATATTAGAGTGTGGGACTTTTTTTTTTTACTTAGCAGTGGATATTTTGAAAATTGTTGAATAGCTAATGTAAATTTTTGAATGTTTGACAGAAGAGCAACTCCACAAAAAAAACCTGCATATTTTAGCCATATAAATAACAGACAGAGTTTTGTTTATATAACTGGCACGAGCATGACACAGGCTGCAGTTTCTTGTGTTTAGTCAGGATTTTCAGCTGCGGATTATCAGCTTGTATTAAGAAGCTCACAATGTTTGAGGCAGCATTTGTAATATTAAAGAGTTTGTTCTTGTTTGTTGCTGCAAGCACTGAGGTCCAGTGAGAAGAGAGAGAAAAAAAAAATTGGTGAAACAATTTTCTCCAGATGGGGATTTACATAATGTCATCCAAAATATTCCACAATGCATTTATAATAATGTTCAATCTTCACTCTGGTGCTCCACAAGGCCCATTTCCTTCTCAGTCACTTTTGATTTCCATCATATTTCTCTGCAGTATTGAAACCAGAAACTTATTAGCTACTTTAAATCTAGAGGGCCCGGGTTCAAGAACCTGTGACCCCACAAAAGCCTGGGACTGATGCTGCTCCATATAATTTAGTTTGGCTCCTGTGGTCATGATTTATGATTTATTTTCATTAGGCACAGAGCTGCTGTTGTGCAATTCATTTCTCCTCAGTAAACAGTGACTGTGAGACAAGCCGCAGCTTCATAAAAGAGCACAAGTATGGAAAATGCTAAGCGCCATGCATTGCTGTCTTCACCCCCACCCCTTCCGAGAGTTGTAAAGTATGAAGTGCATTAGTGAGATAACACCTCTATTACTTTTAACAATATTGCTCTTCCTCAGTGGCAGCCTCTTGTTGGTTGTTAGTTACACCTATCAACTCGAGGGAAGAGCAACTTCAAAAGGCGCTCACATAAGAGCCAAAGAGTTAGCCATTAAAGGAGAAACGACACATTAGCCTTGCTGTGTTTGATGGCTCCGTCTTCCAACTTAGAATGACAGTGTGAAATTAGACTAAACTGATGTGGAGCAGACCTTGAAAGTTCAACCTCAGGACAGCACCCGCAGGTTTTTATTTTCTTACATCACTCCATTTATTGAAAATGTTTGTCCTGATCTCTTTACAGTCCCATCTCTACTGCAACTGTGGCATTGTGAGGGGTTGAATACAGCTTATACTGCCTATGAAAGTATTAGAAAAAAAACGTTATGCTTACACAGTTGGGACATTTTCTACTCATTAACTGGATCGGCTTTCTCATTATATTCTTTTTAGTACTTTGTCATTTATTGTGCACTTGATGTTTGTTTTTTATACATTTAAAGAAGATAAATTACATCTCCATAAATAAATATCTAAATTAACAACAAATATATAAAATATAACGACCCATTTGTAGCTGTTTAGACTGACTGGAGCAAAACAAAATGATAAAAGACATAACTGTTGGCCCAGCAGTTATTTAAGGAGGAAGACTAAGTGTGAATAAATCAGAGCTTTTATATCCTACATGATGTGCTGTGGATTTGCTGTTTCTTTCCACTATGTTGCATTATGCTTGTCTGTTTTCTGTATTGTTTTGAAAATGTGTATGTGAGGATGGATGACCCACTTGCTGCAAACCAGATCTAACTACAGATACAAATAAAGTAACCTCAACCTGAACCCTGAACCTTCATATGTATGATTACTTCTACTGTATTTTCTACGGGGACTTAAAGGGAACACAGTCTAATTTCCAGCTCCATATTTTTATTCTTGAACTCTACTAAAGTAGTATTGCATGATCCACAGTTAAAAATATTACTTATTTATCTTATACTGGGCTTTGGTGCAATCACTCCGTTCATCCTCTGCCCGTTTTAGCTTCACAGAAGCTTTAAGCTTCACTCCCTTTAAGCTTTCTTGTCATTTCTTTAAGTAGTCTTCAGGAATAGTTCTCCAGGCTTCTTGAAGGACATTCAAAGCTCTTCTTCGGATGTTGGCTGCCTTTTGTTTGGTTCTCTGTCAACATGATCCCACACTGCTTCAATAATGTTGAGGTCCAGGCTCTGGGGAGGCCAATCCATGGGTCCTGGCTCATCCCTGGCTAAGGTTCAAGGTATGCTTTTAGTGCATTGGCAGTCTGTTTGGGATCATTCTCATGCTGAAAAATGAAGACATTGCCAGTCAGATGCTTTCCAGATGGTATTACATGGTATATCAAAATCTGATGGTACTTTTCTGTGTTTATAATTCCATCAATTATGACAAGATCTCCAACTCCACTGATTGAAATGCAGCTCAAACCATGACAGAGCCTCCACCATGTTTTACAGTAGATACTCACTGTTGTACTTCTCTCCTGACCTCCTCCAAAAATACGGACAACAATTTCATCCAAAAATTTTACATCTGGATTCATCATTTCATAAGACCTGTTACTGTTAAGAACTGCCACTGATTTTCAGTCCAGTTCTTGTGTAATTTGCATACCTCAGCCTTTTCTCCCTGTTTGCCTTCCTTAAGAATGATTTCTTGTCAGCCACCCTTCCTCTGAGACCATTTCTGATGAGGCTTCAGTGAACAATAGATGGATCAGACGAAAGGACCAGATGCATCTCTCAGGTCCTGTCAGGTCTTTGCTGGATTTTTTCCTAAGTACATGACTTTCAGATACTGTTCATTTACTGTAGACAGGTTTTTAGGTCTGCTACTTCATTTTTATCCTTCACTCGTTCAGTTTCCTCAAATGTTTTAAGCACACACTGCACACCATGCAGAGATATGCCAAATTTTCTGCTAATAGCTCTTTGGGAATCACCTTGTTGGTGCAAAAATACTATTTTATGTCAAACTGTGTTATCTTTGGCATTTTTCATAGATTCAATCAAAGAAATGGGAACAAATGATGTGTTTTTGTGACAGGCTGCTAGTAACAAAGTGCCTAAAGATACATTTTAAAATTGGTTCTTTTCTAATTTGTCTGTCATGTGTAGACAACATTGGTTAATCCTTGACTTGGGCACATTTTTATGCTTGAATGATTCAAAGATCAGTGTTAAGTGGCTTAACAAACATTCCTCTGAAAACAGTCAGGTACAAGGAATGGACTGAAAAGTAAATAAATGAGGAGTGGCTCAAGACTTTTGGACAGTACTGTACTTTATATAGAATCTGCATAAAAGCATCACCTACCTGACTGTTAAGTTTTATGAGTGGTATTTTGTGTGTATACACTGACTCTATGTAGTGCTCAAAGTCATACTAAATCAGTTTTAGTAAATCAGTGATGACAGCAAAATGGTAAGCAATACTTCCTGGGTCCAAAAATCCACCTACATGGTCCCCAGCTGAGGCCTATTACTGATTTTGGCAACTTACTATAGACCTCTGGGAAATAAGAGAGGAGGCCAAGCACTACTGCGTTCAAAGTCAAAATAAAAGCACAGTCACACAGAAATGACAAAATAAAATCAACTGTTTCCAAACAAAATGGGGCTATAATGCATAGATTAGTCATTATGTCACTCAAACCATATGTCACATTGTTTTTACTTCCAAGCTTTTTCATTAGAGCTCTGACAATGTGTCTGCAACAAGGTAATAGCTCCACTGCTATAGTGGTTCAAACATGCTAGATTCTTTGTAAGGGTGGGTATCAAACCTCTCTGATCCTTTTCTGCATTCTTCGTATCACTATATCCAGCTGTGAGGGACTTCTTTACTTTCACCATCCACAAACATCAAAACGCTGGATGGCTGTGCAAACGGGGTTTGATTGAGATAAGTTTGTTTGGCCCCAAGGGACCCTACAGGGAACACAATATAGTTCATTCACAGCTTTCAGAGATAGCAAGGACATTGCAGACATCAAAAAGCTCATTTGTGCATATCCACAAGCAAAGTCTCACCCATTTACAGTTTTAACGCGTATTGCTTTGTTTAATATATTGAGACAATTCTCTTTAGCTAAGTCTTGGCAAAAAACAAGGAACCTTATTAACAAATATCTTATGCAGTTCCTTTAATGCAATAATAGATGAGATGATCAATTTATGAAGTTTTTATAGGATCTTTTTGTAGCATTTCACATCATTACATGTTTATTGCCAATTTGAGAACATATTGCAACATAACTTTAAAAGTTAGAATCTCTTGATGCATGCTCAATAATCCAGGTAAAAGAATCCCAAAAAGCTGAATCTGTTTATCTGGACGTAGCGTTTTTTAGTGGGAGAAACGTTTCGTCCAGATGAACAGATTCAGCTTTTTGGGATTTAAAAGTTAGACCTTCACTATTGCTCGGTTGCATCTCACAGCCTGTGAACGAATGCTAGTATGTGAAGGACATGGGCCAAATCTGCCTTGAAAAGACAAAGAATGTGGCAGTTATGCTCGCTCTCGAGCATTTTGCCACAATGCCTCAGTTTTGCTCTCATATAGCACCACACTAACTAACATTAGCTTAGAAATAGAGTTCACTAATCACTAACCTCAAACAATGACCAGCTCACAGTGCAACACACACACCAATACAATGTCCATATAAGGATGAAAACAAAAACTGTCAAAACAAGCTAAGATTAGACAACAACCTGCTACGTTAGGTAGTAGTAGGCCTACCAACCCTGGTTTTCTGAATGAATTTTTAGTGACAAAAATGGTGTCAGCATTGGTTTTCTCCCTTCTATATAATTGAGAACTCGAATATTTTGTTTCCTGTATTTCCTATAACAAAAAATTGATTTATAAATAGCAACCTGCGACAGAATGGTGGCAGATCTAGGGTGTACCCCCACTTTTGCTCTATGACAGCTGGGATAGGCTCCAGCTCCTCCATGACCCTAAATTCGATAAGCGGAAGAAAATGGATGGATAAAAATGTACTTTGTGGCTAATCAATGAGCAAATAATCAGAGGATGAGGTCCAGCTGTATCATATATGGTACAACAGGCAAAATACTAAAATTTAACCAAATGTGTAGATGCAATTTTCGCATTTGGTGTACGTTTCCTATAGTGTTATTATAGTGTTATTATCAGTATTATAAGTAGAGAACCTAACTGCAGCACAGATATACACTTACTGCTACAAAAGACATTCAGATTCCTTTAAGTGCACAATTTTCTCTTACCTTATTCAAAAATGGCCTTGATCTTCGAGTATTTACTTACCTTTTCTTAAACTGGAAAAATTTAATTTACATGCCATTGTGTAGTTCAAGCAGGAATAACTTGTCATGATGTGTTGAGGGCTTTATCCACAGTGGTGGTGCTAATACGTAAAAATCTTAAGAATTTCTATACCTCATGCAAAGTAAAGCTTTAACAGAAATAGGCTGTTTTGCACCTGAACCAAATGCATCTGTGGCCAGAGGGGAATTTTGGTAAGTGACAGTAGAGTGGATGCCCTGGGTCATGAGCTATTATTGTATTTTTGCGTGAAATTGCTGCATCAATGAGGGCAGGTAGGTTGGGAATGGAGTGGCTTACTAAGTATGTTTCAGCATTTATGATATTCAAGGATGTTTTTGGCTTGTTTGTTTCTTTTGACTATGGAGATGGTGGTGACAAATAGAGATGGCAATTGTGCAGCTGGATAGCTGGATCACAGAAATGTTTTATAGTCTACAAAAACTATGTAATTATCAGACAAAAGAAGGTAACTTCTGCAGACAAAACTGTTACTACTTGCACTTTGTACAGAAGTCTTAAAGAGATCAATACGGAGGGGGGGGGGGGGGGGGAAAAAAAATTTTATC
>VUQS01055729.1:5789-18621 GCA_015108495.1 Heterochromis multidens | reverse complement strand
ATTACAGAATAGTGAATTGAGGTTCCCCTTTATCATACTGCCCTTATAATACTAAAGATGTACAGTTGTTGCAGTCTATACTTGTGCTTAGATGGAGGAGTTGTACAGAGAGAGCCACAGGCAGGAATGATTTCCTGTGTGGTTCAGTGGTGCATTTGGGTAATCTCAGTCTCTCACTGAACGTGCTCCTGTGACTGGCCAGCACGTCATGGAGTGGGTGGGAGGTATTGTCCAGCATTGTCCTTAACTTGGACAACATCTGGCTCTCCGACACCACCTTTAGAGAGTCCAGCTCCATCCCCACAACATTACTGGCCTTGCGGATCAGTTTGTTGAGTCTGTTGGCATCTGCTACCCTCAGCCTGCTGCCCCAGCATGCAACAGCATAGAGTATGGCACTGACCACAACAGACTCATAGAAAATCCTGAGCATTGTCCGACAGATGTTAAAGACCTCAGCCACCTCAGAAAATAGAGACGGCTCTGGCTCTTCCTGTACAGTGCAGTTTTGTTTTTAACCCAGTCCAGTTTACTGTCGATGTGTACTCCGAGGTATTTGTAGTCCTCCACTATGTCCACATCGACCCCCTGGATTGAAACAGGGGTCACTGGTTTTCTGGTCCTCCTAAAGTCCACAATCATTTAGATGTGTTAGATGTATTTAGATGTGTAATTGCTCCTAACATCTTCTGTTCAAATAGTGTAATGATATGATTTACACGTTTCATGGAAGCCCTGCAATACCGCAACATGACAATGTTGCTAACAGACTGTTTGATGCTAAGTCATTTATAAACTCAACCAGCCTCTATCATGTTTAGCCTATATAGAGCTGTTAATAGTTCGTATGTGATGGGATGGGGGTGATTGACAAGTCGTTAGCCTTTTGAAACCAAGATGGCGACAGTGAAAATGCTAATCTAGAGGCTACAAAACGGGACTTCAGAAACCAATAGGTAACGTCACGGTAGCTACGTCCCTCTTTGATGCTGTCTATGATTGCTCTGGAGCCACAAATAGCTTTTTTTCCAATCTACAGTGGCCCACTGTGGCTTTGACAAAAAACTATGAAAGTGAAAAATGGTATTTTTTTATTTATCATTACTATAAGGGATACTTTACATACTCCAACTGTAAAAATGTGTAGCCTATTTAAAAAAAAAAAAAAAGTTTTAGTCTACAGCTGGGGTGGCTGTGGCTCAGGAGGTAGAGCAGGTCATCTACTAATCGGAAGGTTGGTGGTTCGATCCCTGGTTGCTCCAGTCTGCATGCAGTCGGTAAGATGCTAACCCCAAGTTGCTCTCTGATGCATCCGTTGGAGTGTGAATGTGGAAAAAAGCACTTGTATGAATGGGTGAAAGGGGCATGTTGTATAAAGTACTCTGAGTTCTCTGGGAGAGTAGAAAACTGCTATATAAAAATCAGTCCATTTACCTTGTCCTCTTAGTTTTGCTGAACCTCAATAGCAGTGGCTAGCATTGATGTTTACATATAAACAGCTTGTCTTGAGTCCCTCTAGCTATCCACTCAAAAGAAAAGTGGCAGAGGAAAATAGAGACCACATTCCCCCAGGAACTTCACCATAAAGGGCCTGGACTCTGGAATCTCTGGGTCCAAAGTAGAGGAAGCCTAATAGACGTCTTAAAACTCCATACCAATTACCAAACAACCTAGACACCTACAGAAATGTGACTGGGGGGGACAAGTACTTAGTTTTGTTTCAGTTACGGGACTTCCCCATGACACACAGTACCAAATAACCATGAAGAAATTGACCACTTTATCACAAATCCATCGTCTACAGGATAATTTAGAGTAACACTCTACTCCTTACCGAAATGTTTGCCCTCACAAAACAGTGGCTGATATCAAAGACATATTATTTCCTTCTCTAGTTTTTTTAACCAGATGGGTGCATGTGAACAAGTGGTCCAAAACATCTTCGTGCAACATCTGTTTGTAATATGGTTAATTCTGGGCATTGGGCAATGAAGGACAGAATATGGAAAATGTTATCTGATTTGCACACGACAAAGCCGTAAATAAAAAACTTTTTTGTTGGAATAAAAAAAAAAAAAACACTTTACCAACAATATGACATGACTGACATCACTACTCGTGATGTTAGCTTTTCTAGCTTCGCTAGAAGCCGTAATGTTTCCCTTTTGTTTTGTCATGGTTTTGTTTCATTCAATAGTGTTCTGGCTCTCAACTGAAATTGAAACCTCCCTTTTCAAAGAGGCCACAGAGATTTACTTTCCAATTAAGCTGTTCCTTTTTGTTATTTTTTTTTTTTTAGCAGAGGACACATCCGTTTTTCATTACCTTACTCCACAACATCTCTAATTGGACAAAGGACAGTGTGCCCGCAAGTCAGGAATATGATGTCACATGGCTCCATAACATCCTAAACATGACAAGATGGCGTTCTTCGCTGGCGAACACATGTCTGCTTCATTTGTCATGTTTTTGGCCCGTTTTCACGGCTCTAATCATTTGAAGACATTAGAGTTTAGCCATGTAAACAGACAGTGAGGTGTTATGTAAATGTTATGCTCTCTGTGATACACCTCACACCATGTGTTGTGCTATTATATCTGAATTAATTATGGTAAGCGCCTATGAAGCATAAATGCCCTTTGTTGTAATGACAGAGTGGTTTGTTTTCATTTGGACAGTGAATTATCCCCCCAGTAAGAAATGTTCAATATTGGTTACAGTGCAGAGCACTTTGAAGTTAAACTATAACCCTGTTCTCAGTATCTGGGAGTCCGCCTGTCTGTCTGCTAGTGGGAAAAGTGATAAATAGAGACAGACAGCAGGACTGCTGACTGCAGCAGGAGAAAATGGGTCTGAGTAGAAAGGGGACCTGCTGGGCTGTGTACAGCAGGAGCAGGGTTAATAGGTGAACACACAGCCCGCTTTTACCTCTGGCCCAGAAGGCCGTTAATGTGCATTTTACTCTAGAACATGGCTGACAGTACAGTACAGTATGACGATAGTGACGGCTAAGATAATCCCTCATCGGTGTGATTGATCTGGAGAGGCACGGCAGACGGCTCCAGCTGGAGATCAAAGGAAAGCCTCTCCTGTGCAGAAGAAGGGGGAGGGCTTGGAGGTGCATCCCGCCCCCGTCCACCAGTGCCAGATGTTCTCCACTCTCCGTGTCCCATCATGCTTGATAATTGCACAGCGCACCGTAGGCTCCGTCCATGCCCCCTTGACATAAAAGTAGAGTGCCTGGCGGGGCGCTGCGCTCAGCTGAGCTTTGAATTCGTCCTGGATACAGCAGTTACACAGGCTCCAGTCCCAAAGAGGCCTTGAGCGGCCACACAGATCCCCAGGCTAAAAGGGCATGATGATCCTCAGCATTTATGGATCTACTGGCAGCTGTGTCTTGTGTCTCTGCATATGAAAGTCCAGCTAGGTTACGTGCTCTTCCCTCCTTGTTACAATGTGACAATGTGAGTCACCACCACCACTGTTGGCCCCGGGGGCCTGTTCCATTGGCACCAGCCCTCCTCTCTGTGTTGCCATCATTATAGGTGTCCCAGAGAGTCGTGGGAGCTCAAATTAGGGCATGCAGGGACAGATAATGAAAAGGTAGACATGCAGCACACAGGACACTAGCTTTTACCGAGGCAAAGTGGCTCCATCTGTCCAGAGTCAGCCATTATTTTCCAACACCCCCACTATCACCACCTTCTGGTCAATGAACCCCGATGAGAGACTTCTCTTGCTAGGCTGTCTGGGTTAGTCAGGTGCCTCCTCTATCTGTCCCCCAGGGGCCAGATTGGAGATGATAAGTGTTTCCAGGCTGCAGGTGGTACATCAGCTGTGCACACTCAGCTCTTACAATCTCTGTCCATTACTAAATTTTCTATCATCACCAACCATGGGCTGATCCAGACAACATCTTCCACCCCTCTGCCTTTAACCTCAGCGCACCTGTGCTACTGAAACCCAGAAATAGACATGCACTTGCTATTATTTGTTCATTCATAAAAGCTCTGGTTTATCTCAGATGGGGGGGGTTGAAGTGAGATGCTTGAACAGAAAGACTATTGAAAAAGTTTCAGTGAATGAATCCAGATGTGATTTGATGGGGAGGCAGCTGTTTGGGGTTCCCTGTGGTGAAAAGATTTTTTTGTTGCCAGTTTTTAAGAGATTTGATCCATTATTGTAATGCTTAAAATTATTCATAGCCCATAATTCTGACATGTATCCTGCTAATGTTGAAATTACACGCAATAGTGAACATACTGAACACTACACAGTGTACCTCCCACAGCCCTGCCATGTGCTCACCTAAAAGGCATACCCATTACTTGAATGTCGATAAATTCCACCTACAGCGTGGGCAGGATGTGTTTACCTAACATACAGTTTTGATTTTTCCCATATTGCCCCGCATTGTTTCCACACTCCAGTTTCCCCTAGGTCATGTACCTTGTTAAATCACTAACAGAGGCCATAAACACAGCCTGTCTCTTATTCAGAGAGAGAGAGAGAGAGAGAGAGAGAGAGAGAGAGAGAGAGAGAGAGAGAGAGGGGAGTCAATGGAAGCGAGCTAAACTGTTTTCTGCCAGCTCTTGGCACATTCCTCCCTTCCAAGTCATGAATGAACACTAATATAATATAAAAACTATGAAATGCCCCTCCCATTGCTCCCACCTACCACCGTCTTTTGCTACAGGGTTGGCTCTGGAGTCTTTTTGACACGCAGAGGTGTGAGGGAGCTAAGCAGGAGCCAGCAGCTGGAGAGGGACCATAAAGCTCCCGTCTCCTCTGAGATCCCCCTGAAGTTTTGATGGAGTTTCAGTGTTAATGCTCAGAGCGCAGCCGGCAGATGCTGTAAAAGGGAGTCATTGTAGAGGGTTGCTCTGGCCCGCGTGTGGTGTAATGCAAAAAGGAGGTATATGATCAGCAGCGTGTCCCTGTGGTTAACATGCAAGATTAAATGATATACTGTCATAAAACACTGGTGGGGAAATTCTAAACATATTACGTATACTGTGGGGAGGCCAAATATTAGAAACATGAGGAAAGAGTATGGATGGAGACATTGTGCATTTAATGTGCAAACTACAGTCAGCACATTATGGAAATGCAATGGCAAGTTTATATGTTGGTCCCACGTCTGAATAAGTCACTTTTCAGTAAAATTCAGACAGTGATTTTACTATAATCCTTTTAATACATCTCATGAAACAAGGTATTTGTCTGAAACAAATACCTTCCATAAACTGTATATAAAAGATGGACATCATCATGTGACATCACCTATTGGTCTGTGAAGCACTGTCTTGACGCTTCAACATCAGCAGTCATCATATAAATTTTTTTGAGTCAGAAGTAGCCATAGTTGAATGAGAGGGAGGAGTGTTACGTCTTCCACTAACGCTAGCAAGCTGGGTCAGCAAGTTGCATCCATTGACTGTGTGGGTGCATCACACAAAGACACCTGCTAATTAGCACTACAAAGTGCAAAGTATTTATAGTGCTTCACTTGTTTCACCTCTCAAGCTCTTGAGAGGTTCTGCAAAGAAGAATGGTAAAAAGTGCCCCAAAATAGGTGTGCCAAGCTGGGAGCATCATACTCAAAAAGACTTGAGGCCAGTGGTGCTTCAACAAAGTACTGAGCAAAGGCTGTGAATACTTATGTACATGTTATATTTTTGTTTTTTATTTTTTTTAATAAATTTCAAGCAAACTTTTTTCACTTTGTCATTATGGGTTGAGATGAAAAATGAAATTAATCCGTTTTGGAATAAGCCTGTAACATGACAAAATGTGGAACAAGTAAAGTGCTGTGAATACTTTCCGGATGCACTGTACAAATAAAATACTAGTAGTTCACTCACTGGAGCACAGTAAATGTCTTGAATGGACTATTAGTACAATTACCACACACCTAATCATACTATTTGTCAGATAATTGCATGACAAATTTCCCATGAAGCACCAGCATCACAAACATAGTGGAGAGGTCCAGTTCGGTCACTCAAAATAGCAGCAGTGAAGCCCAGCAGACAGTTTCTGGTTAAAATGACCTCTGTTAGGATCCACCTGTCAGTTGAAGCCACAACACCCCTTTAAGAGGGTTACATATAAAACTCATCTCTGGCATAGTTGTCTTAAAGAGAACAAGGTCTTCTCTTGTTTCCACACTACATGCTTAAGTATTGCCGTGCCAACATCAGCAACACAAATTCCAATTAAATTCCATTCATATTTGTCACTGTACATTTATGCAAACTAATTGCATAATACACTATTTTCATAATTATTAAAAAACAAACTTGTAATAGCAAAAAGAAGTGTCTTAATGTATAGAAAGTAATAAGCTGCAGAAGACTGATTATGATATTTATAAAAATATCAGCAATTTTAAACCTACCGTCTCCAAATGATTTTTTACCACATACTCTCAGCCAAAAATGTCCACTTAGGTAACAGCAGAAACTGTAAACCCCGTCTACATTATAAAGGTTTTTGCAGAGGGGTTAGTTTGAAAATCTTTTATAACCTGATTATAGCATTATATTTTCTAAAAACACTATAAACTATATATCTGACGTTTTCATTGAAAACATTTTTAATCTCAATTTTCTGATGTTCATATGTCTGAAACATTTGACAAGACTTACAAAGCAAGAAACATTTGTTCTGATGTAAGTAATCAACTGGGGCCGTTTCATAGTACTAAGTTAAAATTTTTACCCTATTCAACTTTTACGTGAGTCACAACCCCATTCTTATTCTTGTGGCTGGCCTAAATATGGAACAAACTAATATAGTATACCTTATACAATGAATACTGTTACCATTATTTTTCATATAGTAAAAGTATCAGTGTTTAGGTCAGTTTGGTCTGAGCTATTATTTCATTAATGTGAGCCATATATTTGATACTTTTCAGCAATTTATCCACTAGTAGCACTTTTCTTTTAGGCATTTTACAAAGTCTTGCTACTTTTACTTCTACTTTACTATTTCTCTTACTGATCACAATCAGCTAAATATTTGTCATTTATGATTAGCTGTTTAATCCATTATCTATTTGGTTTACTATTTTAACCATTTATCCTTTTAATTACTGCTCCATAACGCCACTCTGTAGTGGTTTACACATTTGCCTAACAGGTGAAAAATCCCCAGTCTGCTCACGGAAGAGACACAGATCATCAGGAAGGGGATCCTGTGTAAAAAAAAAAAATCAGCCAAATCGAACATGCGAAGCTGCCCTCTGTGGTGACCCTTTGTGAATAAGTTAGCAGCCAAAAGTAGCAAAGGATAAATTTATATTTTTAATTACTACTTCACTGATGTAGAATCACAGCTGTTGGATGAATTGTGATGAATGTAGGCCACATATTTATGTTCCCCTTAGAATCTGTAATTGCTAATTGCTAAAGTATATTTTAGGGACAGATGTTGATTAAATTAAGGTTTACAATTCCATTTTGACAGGTAAAAATGTAATTTTTATTGAAAGTAAATAAAGCTATGCTCAGAGGGAAAATTAATACTGTAATGAAAATGTGAATATCAATGAAAAGCAAACTTTTTATAGCATAGTCATTGTTTAAAGATTTAGTACACTGTTTTTTCATCCATACTTTTATTACATTTATTCACTTTTCTCATCTTTTTTCTGTTTTAATGCAATCCTTTTGGATACAATCTTCTATGGCTTTTCCCATAATTTTATACTACTTGTAACTATTGTTTTTTTCAGATTGCCTGAGCTAATCTTTTCACGCACCCCTTTGGTGTCTGCAAAAGTACCCATGAGGTTGGAAATCACTGGATTATAGAATATAGTAGAGATTATAGTTTAAAGTTTAAGTAAATTGTTTAAGAAAAGAGTTCAATATCCATATTTTTTGTTTGTACAAAGCCGCCTTCTTTTTGATCCAAAAAAGCACATGCTGTCCCAGCTGTTCTGTGCTTTTAGGATTTCACACACCGCGGCGTCTACCGTTTGGCTGTCATATGTGAGGGTTGGCTTGCGGAGTTCGTGGTGCGACTCTGTGTTTTTGAAGCGAGGGGAGTGAAAGGATCTGGGCTCTGATCTCACCATAATCACATTAGTAGTGTTTGAACTTTGTTTTCCTTCCCCTTCAGAGGGATTTTCTCTTGAAAATAAACTTTTATGATATCTATTTACTGAAGATCACAAACTGATGGGCAGCAGATAGAAAACAAGGAAGATTTGTTTCATGTCACCCGCCCACCACCACCACCTTTGTCTTTCCTCTGTCTTTCATGTTAGTTTTTATTCTTCCACCACACTCCTGCCTTTCTCTATCTTTTGTTGCTTTGCTGTTTCTCCTCCTTCTCTCTGCCTTTCTTCTCTGCTGGTTATCAGGGCAAAGTGTAGTGAATGCCACATATAACGCTGATACAGTTTTGTCAAAAGACAGATCATAAATATATGTATACAAACCTGCTTCGATTGAACATGACTTAGTCATTCCAGTGAAAACTGTCTATTAAAAAAAAATCACTCAGTCTTGCTTCAAATTGTACTTTTTAATTATCTAATTTATGCTTTCTTCTTTCAGTTGTGTGCTTCTGCATGCTTGTGATTACAGTTCAAAGTAGTGATCAGTGTAACTAATGTATCACGACTTTCCGTGGCGTAGAGGTACAAAACATTTTCTATAATTTGAAATTACTCACTGTTGGCTAGACACTAACTGCATGGCAACATTACATTTCCTGCTTACAACACCCAATGCATGATGGGAACCCTGGTAGTAAAAATCTAAAAATGAATTTATACCTAAAAATTTGACACAGCAAAGACATTAGGCATTAGTAATGACTCTGCCATAAGTCTGCGAAGTGACTGAACATGAAGCAAAAACAGCTGAGGAATCAAAGGGTTAAGAATTTCACAAGTTAGGCACTATAGTTGGAACAATTTGTGGCCAGCAGTCATTGAGCTGTCACAGAATGCTTGAGGATTCATTGTTAAAATGTGAAGTCTTAAAAGTAAAAAAATAGTTTTTTTCCTTTCTTTTAAACATGTTTAGAAGTTCAAAACTGAATGACAGAAGCTCAGAAAAGTGAGCTTAAGAGCTGGAACCCACATTTTTCCTCCATAACATTTCTGACCCATCTTTTTTATAAGCTGCTCGAAATAGTGCAAGATAAAATATCAAAAGGCCACTCAGCGAATAAGGAACGTTGATCCTCACTGTTATAATTTAGCCTTCAGGACAAGCCCAAATGGATCTTCTCTCCCACTTTATTTAGGAAAGAGAGAGGGGAAAAAATAAAGGAGTCAGGGAGCCAAACCATCTCTGAATGATTTAGAAGTCTCTCTGCTTGGTGTGGCCATAATTATGGCTGTGCGAGATTGAAGGGTAGGAGGAGATGCTGGAGCCCAAGCCAAGATTATAGTCTGCTTGGTAAAGAGAGACTGAAAGAAGGAGAGAGTGAGCAGAGTACGGTTAAGAGTTTGGGGGGGGTGGGCAATGGATTATAAAAAGAAAATATGAGAAAGACGACGAAAATTAGAGTAAAAGTCGTGGCATGGTAGTGTGCTGGTTGTCTGTAGGTGCTACATGAAAAGGATATTTTTTTAATGAGTGTTTAGAATGATGATCTGTCTGCACTATCTATGAGGTGCTGTGAAACAAGAACAGCACTACATAGTTATAGACAGTACATATACATAATATCTTTCATTATCTGAAGCACTGACATTGAAGCGGGTATATGAAAATGTTTGTGAGAGTAGAACTTCCATGCCTGCTGTAATGTGTGTTCTTGTTGATAAGTGATATTCCACAATAAATGTATCTACAGCAGATTCTCTACTGCACCAGTCTTTTCTGCACTAGGCCAAATACAGTCTCATCATAAATCTCATAAAACTTGTTGTAGCTGTGCACTGTCGCTTTATGTTTGCACTGTTATTGGTCTTATACCTTAGGGTTTGCTGCAGAGAAGACAGAAGTCATAAAAGACTTCAATTCAATTCAATTTTATTTATATAGCACCAAATCACAATAACAGTCACCTCAAAGTGCTTTGTATTGTAAGGTAAAGACCCTACAATAATACAGAGAAAACCCCAACAATCAGACGACCCTCTATGGGCAAGCACTTGGCGACAGTGGGAAGGAAAAACTCCTTTTTTAACAGGAAGAAACCTCCTGCAGAACCAGGATCAGGGAGGAGGGGCTGTTTTTTTGACAGATTGTTTCTGCTTTCTGCAGCATGTCGTCCTAAACCCACATCTGCAAATCTCCACACAGGGAAGGAGGCAGCTCTGTTACATTTACTGAGAAAGAAGACAAGCAGAGATTGAGAGTTAATAAATATGTGAAAATGACTCGGTTCTGTAACATGAATTTGTAACCGCAAATTCTAATGTATGAAAGATGTAGTGAATAAGTGTCAGGTTAGGACTGATCTGCTCACACAGGAGTATAGATGTTCTTCTCTGTCAGCCCACAGCAGCACCATTACTTGCAAAGCCAACAAACCGTGCACATAATTTCTACAGAGACAGAGACAGAGACAATGTTGCAGACACCAGCTCCAGTGTATAGCTGCAAGTATTTTATTCCCACTGGGGATAAAGGGATAAAAAGAATTCAACAGGGGTAGTAAGTACAATACATGTGAACGAAAATGCCATTCACATATTTAATTTAATTAGTTCTCAGTAAATGACAATGATCTGAAACACACCAGCAAGTCCACCTCTGAATGGCTCAAAAAAACTAAATGAAAGTTTTGGAGTGGCCTAGTCAAAGTTCAGACTTAAATCCGATTGAGATGCTTTGGCACGACCTTAAACAGGCTGTTCAAACGCCATCAATGTGGCTGAATTAAAACAATTCTGCAAAGAACAGTGGGCCAAAATTCCTCCGCAGTGATGTGAAAGACTTGTTTCCAGTTCTTGCAAACACTTGATTGCACTTCTTAGGTTTGCGGGGCAATTACTTTTTCACACAGGGCCACGTAGGTTTGGATAACTTTTTTCTTTTAATAAAAGAAATCATCATTTAAAAACTACATTTTCAGCTTATCTTTGTCTATTAAAATTAGTTTTATGATCTGAAACTCATGTAAGTGTGACAAAAAAAAGAAGTCAGGAAGGGGGCAGATACTTTTTCACAGCACTATATCTGCCTTGCTAACAGTGTGCTGCAACATATTGTAAAAATTCAATTCTCTTCCTTCTTCCTACATTTAGTGAGTGGAGATCCGTCATGATTTTACCACACATACACCAGGATGAGGGGCACAGATACAGGGAACTTTCTTTTTGTTCATGAATGTGGTCAGAAATAGTTTAAAAAGAGCAGCACGTGAAGCTGTGGCATGAGAATGACTTCCCACGCAAATGTTTTTTCCATCTAGAATTGAAATGAAATGGTATATTGTGCCAAGCCAGAGTTGTTGGGGAAAGTTGGATGGATGTTAGCCTTCTGAGGGCACTCTGTCTTTCTATCTGCACATTCCTGATCTAAAATTATGCTCTGTTACTTACAGCTATGTTACATCAATTAGAAAGAAATCTGTTGAATGAATGAATGCAAAGGAAGATGTGGACACAGATTGGCTATAAATACATCCAAAGTACAACCTACACACACACACACACACACACACACACACGCCCATGCTGATTAAAACCAGTTCTCTTCAGGGTCATGTTGTGATTGGTCGGGTGGAGAGCATGGCGTTTTGGTCAAGGGGGGAGGGCTACATTCTGATATGGCCTCCTAATGAGTGCAGGTCCACACAGGGAATGGATACAGGCACTCACACATCCCACACTCCCCTTTCAGGAGAGCCAACATAATTTATGAAACCCTAGAACCTCGTTTCCCTGACTTACTAGAGTTTCCTGCAAAGGGGAGAAAAATGGAAGATTGTCTGTGACTTTGATGGAATCCAGGGAGGCCACTTGACTCTGTCATTGTTTAGGCTTAGTTCTGCTGGAAGACAGTGACTAATTGAACTTATCAAGTGGTCAAACACTGCGGAAAGATTCCAGGGAGGGCATGTAGCAGCAAGCTGATGGGAACTGAAACCTTGATAAATGTTAGAGAAGCTTCAAGAAGATCATCCTCAGATAACCTGTGCCAACGACAGCTGTTTAGCAATAGTGCCACTGGGATAAAGGCTGACACACAGATCAATACAAATGTGTATCTTCAGTTAGTAAGGGCTTCTTTTTTATTTGTTGGCCATGGTAGGAGTCTTTGACAGGGACAGCTTTTACATGTACAAAGTAATGACTCTTTTCAACTTTATTCCAAAATGAATGATATTCTTTTTGAGCTTTTATAAATCAATATTTCACTGATAAAATTTACATACAGCCATCCACAATCCAGTCATGGTGGACAATGGCCAGTCGCTCTTGGCTAGTTGGTTTGTCTGCAATGCAGAGATCTGACAAACGAGGTCATCTGTTACAAACTGCTGTAAAAACCTCAAATGAGCATATATCCCACTGTAATATTGTCATACTGTATTCTGAATAATAGGGAAATATCTCTTTGCATGTATGCCCATACTCAATGTTTTTCGAATGGTTAATTTTTTAAGTTGAAGCCTAAGTGCAGATGGTGCAACTGACCTAGTGAGACTAGTTTAAGGTGTGACTAAAATGTAGAAATGTTGAGTCTTCCCTCAAACTGATGCAAAAGTCTGCTGAAGTTTCTCTTGTCTCATGATACTTTAAAAAGTCTTAAAGTTTCAGCGTGATCTTTGACTTAAGTACAGGCTTGCACACACACACACACACACACACACACACACACACACACACACACACACACACACACACACACAC
>VUQS01055722.1:0-10830 GCA_015108495.1 Heterochromis multidens | reverse complement strand
GGAAAGCATTGATTATTTTGGCATGAGCCAGGGAGAAAGAGAGGTGTGATTTCTTTTGTGTTTCCTCAAGAAAAAAAAATCAGCAAAAATAAATATTTTTGTGAGCATGGTGCAGCCACAAGAAAAATATGAGCACATTGGGGAAGAAATAAAGATGATGGATTTGCTAGCTGACGTGAGCAGCATGCTTGTGTGTGTGTGTGTGTGTGTGTGTGTGTGTGTGTGTGTGTGTGTGTGTGTGTGTGTGTTTGAGCTCCGAAGAGTTTTTGGCTGCTACAGTTGGTGCATTGTTTTCGTTCGTGTGCATGTCATTTTTGAACTGTACATCCAGAATAGTATTATCTGTATGTAATTGTGTGCTTCTCTTGTGCTATGTCTCTGCTCTGTGTGTGTGTGTAAAAAGAGGCAGAAAGACTGCTTGCTGAAGAGAGCAACCAAAGCTGCAGGCACTGTGAGGCTCCAGGGAACCACTTGAGATTGCAGGCAGAGGGACTGATAAGGCAGCTAGCCATTCATCAGGCCAAATGAAGGCAGTAAAGTTGACTGGAGGGACCCAGACATTGCCCCAGGATGGCTGTCGGGCCTCACAGTAGAGACCTGTGACTAACACATGAAAGCAGGCATGCATGCATGTACATACACACACAAATGGCCCAAGAATGGGGAAGGAAGGCAGGATGAATGGACTGGGAGGAGGAATAGGATCCTGGACTCAGGCTCAGGAGAGGAGGGGGATAGAAGTATAATAGACCTCCAGGAGCAGAAGCCCCATATCCTCCGAGCTACACCCAGCAACTGCAGCTCCTGTTTGGGGCACACGTGGCCCTCTCCACTCAGAAAACATCTATCAGACAGATATTACTGTAATCCAGAAGTGATACATTAGCTTGGGTGCTAGGGGGGCAGTGTGTGCTGGTGATGGATACCTCTAGAGTTCCCTCGTGTTGTCACAGGGGCCTCTAAGAGAGAGCTCTGCTGCGGCTGCTCAGCTCACCACAGCTAATGCTTTCCTGCTTTATGTCATAGTTTGAATTTATTCCACTGTAATAGTCTTTGTATTTTATTCTTAATCACACCACCCAGAGGATGGAGACATATTTCCACACTAGGAAGTACTGCAAAGTTGCACACTTATGAAAGCAATACATTACTTAAGCACTTAGGCCAGCCAAAGAAGCTACTTTAGAGTGTTGCTGGTGTGTTTATAAGACTATATTAGTGTCTCACTGGTGCTTTGATAGAGCTTGTACCATCAATTTGCACAAAGACTCTATCTTTGCTTACATAAATCCCACCTCAGGGTTATTATGAATCTGATTTATTTGCTCCTCTTATGTTTATTATTGTGTTTTATAGTTTATATTCTGTGTTAAACACCATCAATAGGACTGCAGAGCATGTGTGTCTCATCCTGCAAGGGATAAAAATGGTTTATGGAGCAGTGAGTGCCAATAAACAGGCAGCCACAGCCTTTTGGATGTACATCTTTAATGTTTTATCCATGATGAATTCAATAGCTTAGCTTAGGTTCAAGGCCAATGGTAAGCGTTGACAGGACTTCCCAAAGGCAGCTACGCACCACAGCAAGAGGAGATTGAGCTGTTTGCATGAGCAGGGATCCGGTCGTATTTTTGTTTCTTCTGGCTGCATGTGCACCTGCCAAATGGCCAGAGTGAAGCAACTCATGAGCCAAACAGAGCATACATGCTTGGAAGGTGAACCGGCCACCTTCCCCTCTGCATTTTGTGTCCAGTTCTGATCTGGTCATCTGGACACAGTCATTCTGATGTTATCTTGGACCAATAAAGAGGTGTGGTGTGTGAACTGAAGGCCATGTACGAGATCTGTCTCAGGCAAAATGAAAAACAGACAGTTAACCAGTTACAGACCTCGTAGTGTTCTCTGACAGCCAATATTAGGAAAATAAAGGCAACTAGTGAGTTTTCTTTCAATAGATCACTGCCAATTCTATCACAAAATCAGGCACTGGAAATTTATGACTGGACTGTTTTCCTGAAATACGTGCCCTGCTAAAATCCTGTTAAACCAATCTAACCAAAAATTATAGTTCCAGTTCACAACAAATAGTGAAATTACAGTGTATAGAATGCAAGCAGAATCATTTGAATCATAAAAAACACAATAAAGCAATCCCAGTCAAAATCTCTTTTCAACCATTTACCACAATGCACTATCAGGCCTGCCTTTTCACTTCAACATGTTTATTGTTTCAAGGCCATGTGAGCATGATCAATTCCATTCTAATTCACAGACCCACATTTCACAAAGTTTTTATGCCAGGTGTAAATGAGAGAATGTGTGGATTTCCTCGTGTTTTCACCCTGGCGCCTGTCTCTGCTGTGAGTGAGTCTTTGATAGCTGTTGCACTGTGAGACAGACAGGCCTGTGCCAAGACGATGGCATCAAAAAGCTGACGATTGACAGCTACTGACAGCCATCTTCCTCCTAAACACACTTCAGGTCCCCTGCGCTTCCTCTCTCTCCCCCCTTTCTCTCCTCTTTCTATCTGTCTTTTTTCTTTCTGTCGGGGGAAATTGAGGAGACGCAGAGATAAAGAGAGCGATGTCGTAAACTGGCACCTGTCATCATGTTTTGTTTTGGTCAGGGCACTGAGAACATTCGTAAAGTTTTAAAAGACATTTTGAAGGATTTAGTACTTTCACAGTTACCATTTGAATCTCCAGGTGATGGTTTATATAATTTTTTTAACATAAGCTTAAGCATAAGTGATGTTAAAACAGAAATATATGTGTCTGCAAATTCTAATGAGCTCAAAGGCTGACAATTTTCTGTGTGAACAATCAGACAGAAATTAATTTTTGACATTAATTTGGCTAAATATGCTAAGACAAAGTATTTACTGCAGATACTTAACCCTCTTAGTTTTGTTTTCCAAGACATGCCACATCAATGTGAAATGCTGTCACAGAGACCGAGATGCCTGACATGAAACACAAAGAACGTGAGATATTTGCCAGGCAGATATGAGCACGCATGCACACACTCACACACAAAAGCGAGGCATTCATGCAGGCAACACACATTTAAATGAATGCCTGTATCATGCACGCACCTGAATTTCTCAGGTTGTTGCTGTGTTTCATCAGCTTCAGTTTGAGCCAGTGTTTCTTCACCACGTTCAACCAGTGGAGGCATTATCTCCTGACACACGTATCCTCCTCTAAATGATTTATCTTCATCTTCTGCAAGTCACCTAATCAAAACTGAAAGAAGAGAGCTTAATGCCATTCAGAGATCCCACTGCTTTCAACTGCATTTACTGTCATTATGAAAATGAATGGCGGCAGCTGAGAACTCAGATGTTCTTTCACATCATGACGAAGGATCTCTTAATGTGTCTTATGATCTTTGCCTTTGCTGCCTTTGACTGAAGGTCTTGGCTGGGGACTCGACTAATCACGTTACACATCTTACACATTACATTCGGTCTCTGTATCAACACTGCGCCTCCTTTTCTCACCCACTGTATGTGTCACTAGCATATGTGTTCCTCATCGAGATCATTAGTGTGTACTGAAAAGAGCACAGACAGAAGGGACATATAAAGTTTCACCTGACTTGAAGCTGGTGGTCTCTTTGTGCAGTGACAGAACATTGGCTCTGAGGAGTCTAACAAGACAGGAACTGTCACATCTCTCATTGGACAAAGGGTCTTTCTGCTCTGGAAATCTAGCACAGATGCTCACAAATCTTGCTGTATTGTTATATGTCAGCATTGTAACAACAACAAAGTGGCAAAGAAAAGTGGAGAGACCAACTTTTTTCAAGCTATTTACAAGAATTATCTTCAAGATAGTTGCTTTGTCTGTAAAATAAGTACAGCAAAGCAAGTAAAATTATTTCTGTATGAGTTCAGTGTGACACATAATTAGCTTTTGAGGTCGTCATGTGTTTGTTGAGTGGAGGTGTTGATGTTCTTTTGCACAACTTGTCTTTGGGTTGTCACCGCTGTAGTAACTCCTGCGCAATGGAACTTTATTTAGAGACTTTTTTTTTTATTGAAAGAACCTATCACCAGCTGCATTTTTCAGAGTTATCTTCCAGATGTGCCATTGTAAGCATGGGATGACATCTCCATCTCACCCCTAATCCACAGCCTTCTGCTGGGCGTGTTTGCTTAGGTTTTATACATGTTTACAGAGAATGTAATTACCTCTTTTAGACATGCAGCTGTTGGAAAAACTGATTTTTATGGATCATGGCCATTGCCAAAAAATGTAAGCTCCCTAGGCTTAATCTGTCAATTATTAAATCATAATTACATTTTCTTTAAAGCCATTAGTTACAGAGGTTTAACAATCCCTTTGTGTTAGGCCAATAACTTTTTTGATGCTTTTTTACTAAGAAAAAAAAATCATCATTTAAATCTTAATGATGTGTCTGAATTCTTCCCCCAATTTAGCTAACACAGTGCAGAGATGATTCATGGCAGATGAAGGCATGATTTATAATTAGATTATAGCTTGATGGAGTAGAATTTATTAATGATGATGAAGACACATACACAAAGCCTTTAATGCATTTTCCTCCACACTATCCCCTTTCTCTCGGACTTCATTGGCACATTGCTCACTCAACTATAGTCAGCTGCTGGGTCCTGTTACCAATTTGTGGTAACACATTCTTACAAAAAATTATGCACAAGCACGGAGAGGCCAGCCTTTAAGTGATAGCCACAATACGCATTTGCCTTTAAAATTTAAAGGGGGAGTTTAATTTATTGAGGGTGTCACATGGCAGGAATGAGTAATTATTCCCAACACCCCTGTGGACCCAGTAGTTAATGTATTCCAGGGCCCTAGGGGGAGCTGTCAGCAGGAGGACATCATCTCGGCTGCTTTACTCACTGACCATGTTGGACGGTTCAGAATTCAAGATTCACTCTACCCAACCACAAATCATTCTCTGAGGGTATGATTTTTTTTTTCTGTGATCCTCATCTCTTGTTCTCAGTTTCTGCAGCACTGCAAATATGCTTGCTAAAGTTTCTTAGATATACTATTCAAACTTTCTTGAGAGGCACAACAACTGCTAGATGGTTTCACGCCCCAAATGTTAAGGAGGCATTCAGAGGAGCTATAGCAGGTTTGTTTTTAAGCACCTGCTTTTCCAGAAAAGGAAATGGTTATGGATTTGATGCTGGTTTTGAAGTCTGAACCATCAAACATTTGTGTTTATCACTTGAGGAGACTATTGTTGTGTTGACTTCCTGTATACTGTTTAGTGTGACGTTCTGGCAACTAGTCATTTCTTGTCTCAGCAGCTGTTGACAATAACTTATCAAAAAGGAGAATACAAGGTCTCCCTTTGATCGCAGCATTGTTTGGGGAGCTGGTCAGTAACTGGGTCAAAGTGTGTTCACAAATAGGTCTGCTTTTCTTGTAACCCACTTATTGTGCTTTAAGGTTGCGCTTCAGTGTTCAGTACAAATGTTCAGCAGTTATTTTTTTATGTTTTTGTTGGTTGTGGTTTGGCCACCACACCCCCCAAAAACTAATGTTTTTATGTTTTTTGCTTTTTAAGTTTAAAGTCACCTCTCTACAGAGACATGACAGGTTAACTGAAAACCCACATACCACATGCTGCCACATGCTGCCACAGCAGCTTCAGTACACCCTGGTATAGATTCTCCAAATCTTTGGACCTCTTCAGGAGGGATGTAACACCATTGTTCCAAAACATATTCCCTCATTTGGTGTTCTGATGATGGAGAGCAAACATGGGTGTTTATGGGTTATGGTTCACATAAATTTCTATATAGATGAGGCCAACGTCATGCTAGAAGAGACCATTCTCATAACGATAGAAATATTTAATAGGATAATGCTACAGTCACACTAGGGAAAACAGTAGTTGGAGACCCGACCAAAATTATTGCGGCCGTGTGCAATGAATTTGTGAATTTGTGATCTCATTGCCTTTGAAATGGTTGCTTCAAAGACGGTGACCAGGTCTGCGACCACTCACAGTCAGTTGCCCTCTACAAAGCAACTTTCCAGCGTCAAGACAGACTCAGTCTGTTATCAGTTTGCATGCAGTTGTTACATTTTTTACATGTAATCTTTTTGTAATACTCCAGTGATTAACTGTGATAAATCGGCAAAAATTGCACGTCTGTTGCTGTCTACAGACACAGAAATTCACATTAAACAAAGTTCACATTAATTACACACATTCAGAGTCCAGCCAGAACTTCACAGATCTGGAACAGAAATTCAGAAATTCCTAAAAAATGCAAATAGTGACGCAGTTGCTGCAAGACAGCGATTTAGCTGCAAAATGACAGAGGTGCAACCTTGCTTTTATATAGGAATTTAACCAGAACACAACCAGTTTGCAACCAGTTTAGCTGAGTCACCTATTGCAAAAGAGATGTGTGGCAGATGAGTTGTCTCATCAACACAGACTGACTCAGATTGATTGCAGCATGTGAGCAATCTGTCTGCATTTAAAAATTAGGTGGCAGTTACTTGCAAATCTTCACCAATCTGTCTGACAGTGATTGCAGTCAGCCCAAGTCTGGCTGCAATTGTTTGGAGACTGGTTGCTTCCCACCAATTGACCTGTACAATCGCCTTATGTTTAAAAGCGATCACCCAGAGTCTGAGGGTGTTGCACGCTCAATGTCTGGGCATTCAGTTGGTCACTGCAGCTACTGCAGTGTCACCAGCTGTGAAAAAATTCAATGTAATCACTGGGCAACCACCAATTTTTCCTAGTAGCAAGGAGGTTGCTTTCCTATTTTTACTGTAGTGTGACATTGAGAATAAGTTTGTCAGCAAAATGCCCTTCACAGCATAACAGAGCCAACGGATCTTCTCCCTCTAAGGTTCCAGGATTCATGTTTTCCCTTTGTAAATTATCAGTAGAAACAAGTGACAGACAAAACTAGATATTTTAGGTACAGAGTAAGGTGTACAGACATCTCTTTAAAAATTCTTCATCTGCACAAGAAACAAATCATCTGTTACCCATGGCCATAACCCAAATTTGAGTGAAACTACTTGAAACAGTTATAAATTGACAAAAAAATAAATAAAATTACATAATGCATGAAGGCGAGTACTAATATTAGTTAAAAAAAAATGCTGTTAAAAATATGTTACTGTAAACCAACTTCCATCATGAGCTACTGCTATTTCAGTTCACACAGTAGGGACAGGGTTTCTTTTATTATCTTTCTGATCCTCCAGCCATCATGAGTTGACACAATTTAGAACATGGTATCTGGGGCATTTGTTCTTAAACACTATGAAATGGTTTTCATAGGGTTCAAGCAAAGTGTAACTTTTATTTCCAGCTTTCACAGTACCAATGAGTGTAGCTCAAAGACAAATAAGAGGCCTTGCTCTTTTAAATAGCACTGATAACAACTTTGCCTTTTGCATCCATGAGAAATCTCCCATTATCTATTGATTCAGTCTCACCCTGTGTTTCGGTGTATTATGCCTCCCTCTAATTCCCATTACCAGAACACTGTACCCTTATCAAGGGAAACAATAAGCCACTTGTCAACTCTGCAAGAAAATATGAGGAAGCATCTGCCTGGACCAGAGGAACTCATGACTCTGTGGTGAAAAAGTGCTCCACCTCCCTCCTTCTGTCTGCCCTCTCTCCCTATAGCCCTCCCCTTTGTCAGTCCTCCCTATGACCTCTAGAAAGGTATTTTGGCAGCGATGTTTTGGAAGCAACTGAAGAGGAGAGTAAATCCGATCATCCAGGGATAAGTCAGAAATTGAATTTCGCTCCTTCCACAGGGGGCGGCCTTTTCATGCACTGCAGTTTGGGAAAAACTGTGTTGTGTGTGTTCGGGATGTACAGGTGGGTGTTCAGGGAGGGTTAGTGAGCTGGAGGGGGACACCCCCAGATAGAAGCTCTGCTTCTGAGCCGTAAACCTGTCACAGAGATATGTCTCCGTCGATGATGGCATCCGACTTTTTTCCCATCTGCCCCTGCGCAGGGCTGTTATCTCCTTCCTCCCTGCTATGTCTCCCTGCTCTTTAAGACAAAGGGTAATAAAGCTATAAATTGTGTGGTCTGCGGAAAGTATGGACATTCTGTCTGGGAGACGCTGTAAGACCTGCCATAAAGCACCCTCAAAGTCATAGCTAAAGATTTACAGTTATTTAACATCCTCCTCTTCCCCTAAATCACAGTGATAAGAGAATTAAGTGATGGCTATAGGTTCTTTGTCCTTACTCTATTGATTTTCTTCACCCCTCAGAAGGATCCTGAACATTATAATTATTGAGTCCTGCAGTTTAATGTAGGTTTACAGAGTAGGAGAGGCGCCCTCAGTTCGATTCTAACACAGTTAAAACAAAAGACACCCGTTTTTCAATTCAGTAATGGGCTTCCAATTATGCTTCATTTACCTTGTTTGGCCAGAAAATGTTTTATCTGAGGCTTCTGTGCTATAAACAGCTTCTTTGTGCAGTGACAAAACCTCAGTAACAGCTCTATATATCTTAAATGCAGGTCTGCTTCTTCAGCAATTATTCAGCCATGTGGATACAAGGATTATTTGTAACCCAGATTGTTCATTAAGAACGTGGCTCCCGTTGTTAGTAATTTTTTCAATGCAGTGATATGTGACATCATTAAAGAATCTCTGTTAGATAAAAATCAAGATCAACTGATCACCTTCAGATTATGAAAGGTTTATCCACCTATTGGTCTAACTATTGGTCTGAAAATACAACATGATCTTGTCCTTCTGCCAGTGTGTGCTTTCAGATCCTTTGTCATCAAGTGCATGGACTCATTTTCCTGAAAAGTTCACTTTTTTTGGAATGTTGCTCATTAAATAAGCATCTGAAATAGTACGTCATCAGTGTACATCATCAACCACAGCAAATCACTTGATTGATGCTGAAGGGAATTTAGTATATTCAGTACATTCAGAGGTTTTGTTTGTGAGCTGCATGATCATGTGATGTATATGTAGATAACATTCCTGTTATTTTGCGATTCTATGTGCTGTCCTACACCAAGCCTGAAGTTATCTGCTTCATCTGCCCAATTAGAAAGTCATGTTAGAAAACAAAGCAAAATAAATATATAAGGTTTTATGTAACATCATGGACAGTAAAAAAGATGCATGTAGCTACTGTGACGTCACTGGTTTCTGAAGTCCTGTTTTGAAGCCTCGAGATAAATGCTTCTGCTGTCACCATATTGGTTTAAAAAAGAAAAAGAACAAAATGGATGTGACAAGCGAGGAAGGATGGGTCTCACTGTGAAATCGCTCATTGGCTAACAACTTGTCAAATCCAAGTCGTTAGCCAATGAGCATACCACAGATAACCCTCCTATTGGAAGCAGAGCATGACCAAAATTTACAAAACATACTTGTTTTTTTAATAAATATGACCCAGTACTAGTGACTGAGACTGTACACTTGTCACAGAGGTCAAGTCAGAAAGCTGTTTTCCCATAGACTATAGTATAGAACCAGAAGTTTTTTGCAACCACACCTAGTGCAAAGTGGTGGCCTTCAGATAGAATACAGGTTTAAGGCACTTCCACACTGGCTTAATTTTTCCAGCCCAGAAGCTACGTCCATCTTTTATACTATCTATGTGTAATAGCATTTTGGGGGGGAAACTAAAAAGCAAAGTGGCTCTTTTTAAGACCTCTGAGTGTTTATGAAAACCTGTAAAAATACAGAATGGCTTATAAACAAGCAACAACCTCAGTGGCAATGAATGAGAATGCCAAAAGCTACAGTTCCTTGAATAGCCACTCATAGCTGGGGCTACTACGACTGGCAAGGGGCTGCTAATTCATCTTGCTCAGATTGTGGCTGTAGTAAACGACACAGTGAGGAGTCAGCTGGTCAGTTTCTCCATGTACATTATGTATTAAGCCTTCCACTAGCCAAAGTTAGCACTGTGACAGTGAATTACCAATGCATCTTGCTAACCAGCAACCCAACAAGTGCTAGCATTAGCTGATAGCTCCCCTTGTGCTTCCAAAAATGGTCCCATTCAGTCCAAAGCAAAGTAAATATTCACTCAAGGCTTCAACACAATAGTCCACAAAACATTCTTGTCACATTGGCTTTGTCCATTTATTTACAGTCTATGGTTATGTGAAAAAGACAGTAACAAAACTTTACTCTTTTCTATCATTTTTGTTCTTGTCCACCATGTCCAAATACCTACATCCATATGACCATTGCAAAATGATTCGGCAGACAGACACCCTCTTTGCTTTTAAGATTAGGCTTAAAACTTTCCTTTTTGATAAAGCTTATAGTTAGGGCTGGATCAGGAGACCATGAATCCTCCCTTAGTTATGCTGCAATAGGCTTAGGTTGCTGGGGGCTTCCCATGATGCAGTGTTTCTCCTTCTCTCACCTCTGTTCACTCTCTATGTGTTTATACACCACTCTGCATTTAATCACGAGTTATTATTAATCTCTGGCTCTCCTCCACAGTGTGTCTTTTGTCCTGTCTTCCTCCCCTCACCCCCAACTGGTCACGGCAGATGGCTGCCCCTCCCTGAGCCTGGTTCTGCCGGAGGTTTCTTCCTGTTAAAAGGGAGTTTTTCCTTCCCACTGTCGCCAAGTGCTTGCTCATAGGGGATTGTCTCATTGTTGGGGTTTTTCTGTATTATTGTAGGGTCTTTACCTTACAATATAAAGCACCTTGAGGCTACCATACTCAGATACCACTCAAAGGGGTATAGAACAACATCACACTTGTTTTGCCTTTTCATTCTGTTAAACAATAATATGGCTATAAAAGCTCCCTTGTCAAGAATATCCAATTACATCATTTCAAG
>VUQS01055717.1:0-15765 GCA_015108495.1 Heterochromis multidens | reverse complement strand
AATCTGCTGCAATGACCCGGTTACTGCGTTCACCAGATATCAACACGATTTCGATCCGCTCCTCACGTGTTAACCTCTTCGACATGTCAATGGCTGTGAACAAAGAGCAACTTGTAAATAACTCAGAATAAAGTTACGTTGAAACCAAGCACACCATTGTTTTTCTTGTGACATTACCAATAAGTTTGATGTGTCACATGGCCCTCTTCCTATTGAAAAAACAAAAGTTGTATCCAAGATGACCGACTTCTAAATGGCCACCATGGTCACCACCCATCTTGGGGAGTTTGCCCCCTCACATATACTAATGTGCCACAAACAGGACTTTAATATCACCAACCATTCCCATGTTATTACGGTGTATCCATATAAATGGCCCACCCTGTAGAATGGGAGGCAGAGCCTTCAGCTTTCAGGCCCCTCTTCTGTGGAACCAGCTACCAGTTTGGATTCAGGAGACAGACACCCTCTCTACTTTTAAGATTAGGCTTAAAACCTTCATTTTGGGTAAAGCTTATAGTTAGGGCTGGATCAGGTGACCCTGAATCCTCTCAAAACCGACAGCACGTCTCCTTAGTAAATCCCGGCAGTAGCTTTGAAATGCCAAAACGAGGGATTTGCGTTGGCGATGACCGTTAGTAAATCTAGCTCTAAATGTTCATTTTTCTTCAAAACTTCAACCTTTGTAATAAGGTGGTATTTTTCACTGGTTGTTCTTATTTATATGAGCTGCATCAAACAGTGGTGTAACACCATGTTGTGGTGAAGTAAGACTGCCCTGCAGTCCATCTTCAGGAGACTGTAGTTTCAAGACGGCTGACATCTACCAACACGCTGTTAAGGAGTCTAGTGGAAGTGCAGTTGGATTCTCTGAGCACTGTGTTTCTCATTTCCTAAGTCATTGTCAATTCTCCTTCACACCTTTCCTTCACCCTTTCCTTCACCTCACCACTTTTTCTATCTAGGTCAAGAAAAAGTGGCTAGAACGTGGAGCTAGGATATCATTTTTTGGAGTATTCGAACGTACAAATGTAATCAATACTGGATCTATTATCTGAAAACGCTCTATATGTGTAACCAAAACCGCAACCTCCTGAGATGAAAAATTAAGTCAGTGCTTGTATGCAAAAAACTGCAGCTCCTCAAATCATCACTTGAGGCTGGCTCCAAAAGTGAACCAGTCCCCATAGACGCCAATGTTTAAAAAAACAACTTTACAGCACATATAACCATGTTTGCAGCCTGGTACAAAAAAAGGCATCTTTAGCCCTTTTCCCCTTTCGAAACAGCTGTACAAGGAGTGTGTTTTTTGCTTCTTTGTTTATTTTATGACTTGCTAAAGTAAGGGGTGTGCCAACACAACCAACTGACCTGGACCTCTCTGCCATGTTTGCATCTGACAAATAATAAGGCTTGTTATACTTATTAACAGTCCAGCCAAGAAGTCTGTGCTCCAGTTAGGATGAGTGAAATTCTAGTATTTTATTTATATGTTACTTTACTTGCACTAATTCACAGATAAAGCCATATGTGCATTGATGCACCGTGATAATGAGGCATCCTAATGTTAGCTTTTAGGACTCACATTTTCATCCATATGTGAAGTTTTTTTTTTTTCATCAACAAAAGAGAGTGATGAAGAAATGCATGCACAAATAATTGATGTCACACTGGCTCCGTACATATTTTATATGCAGTCTATTGTACACGCCCACCCTCTACACAGTAGTTATAGCTTTTATTTTTAATTGGTTTTGAGGTTTTGGGGGGCTTAATTCTTTTTACTTTTACATAGTTTCCATGTTTTTAGTTTAGTTTTTTTATAGATTGAAAATGTTTAGTTTTAACTTTTTTTTAAAAGTTAGCTTTAGTCTTTTTAATTTATACTAATTTATAATATTTTTATTTGTCAGGCAAGATTTAAGGATAATAAACAAAGAAACACAGCACTTTGCAAATGCAGCTAATCCACAGTAGTGATGAGAAGTTGGACTCGTTTCAAAGATTCTGCTCTTTTGGAGAGTTTTCTCTTACGGCTCCCAAATGGCTCTTCATTCGGTGCCTTCTATTTTAGCCTAATTTAGCAATTATAAGTGTTTTGTGTGTTGGGAAGCAATTTTTTATTCAGTGTTTTCATAAAAGCCTTATTTTCTTATGCATGTACTACTACTAGGTTGAACATACATGGGGTTTAAGGCCTGGACAAAAGTTTGAAATCTTGTCCAACACAATGGAAAATGGCTGAAAATATATATTTTTTATTTTACAAATGCTGCACTTAGCTTTGCAGTCTCCAATGTCACTGAAATGCTGCTCCTTTTCGCTTGTTTCTTCACTTTTTCCCATGGTCTGTGTACCTGGCCTGTACACCACTACACTCACTGTCTTCAGAGCATCTGTCCCCCTTCTTTCTTTCACATAATGGTATGATCCCAGTCTGTCTTTGCATGTGATTGGCCGCATGGTGACCCCATCAAAATCAAAGTCCCGCCCCTGCCTCAGGGCTGCGCAGGCGCGGCTGAGGATTTGGCTCTCCCCGACGGGAGTCGGCTCTTCTCGTTTGTAGCGAACGACACATCACTGATCCACAGTCATCCCGAGTTTCAATAAAATATTCAGCAAAGCCTCATCAGGATGCGTTGACAAATGACCAAACTGACAAAGTTAGGGCTAGGGTTAGGGTTAACTGATGACATTTCCTCTACATTTTTATTTTATTTTATATAACATTGCTTCAGTTTGCTATTTTTTCTCTCAAAAGTTTAGGTTTTTTATTTAATTTATATAAAATTGTTTTACACCCCTTGTTTTAGTTTTTAGTTTAATTTTAGCTAAGTGCAATAACCTTGTCCCTCTCCCATTCCCAGCCTTACAGGGATGTTGTAGTGCTCTCTGACAGACTTGCGGAATAAGCAGGACACCACACAGCAGAAATCCAGGCAGGGCATGCAGCAGCACCATCCATGTTTACTGGCTGTCTGACACTGCATGCAGGGGAAACACCAATATCCGAAGCAACCTTGAGTGAGAAAAATGATGTACAGAAATATAATATCTATATGAGTTTGTTACAGTTTTCAGTAAGTTCTCCTTTAACAACCTGCGTGTGCATCCTGTGTTTTATATGCTGACTTCAGACACTCTGCTACCTTATTGCAAACAAAGTTTAAGTCTAAATAGATGGTTGATGCAGAAATCACTGCTGTTTGTATGGTTTACTGGGTTTACTTACAGGTGCCTATATCAGAGCAGCAATCACAGAGGCCGGTGCTCCACTGCCCAGAGTTTTGAGTGGTGGTGGCTGTCACCACCTGGACGGGCTGCTGGCAGACGGCCATGCCTGGAGGAAACAAGTTGGAAATGGAGACACAGAGTGAAGGGTTCTAGTGGTTATAGCTCCTGTGTTTGGAGAGATCCAATGCTAGAATATTAAAAATCAGAATACTTTATTAATCCCTGAGGAATTATATAAAAAGGTATCAGACTTTAAAACATTACTGTCTACAGTGCTGCTTCTGTAAGATGTACAGCAGGGTGTTTCTGATGCATATAAATTGCTACAAGGATCTTTGGCATAAAGTTTGTGTACACCTTTTAAAACTCACACACTTTATAAGATCCAGTTTTCAAAGTACATTCACAAAACCTCTTAAACAGATCAAATCAGTTTTATCTGTGCTCAAAAAAACACAGTATGTTTTTGTAATGGGAAATTTGTGTTTCAACTCATCTAACCTCTGTTTACTATTGGTATGTAATTGTAACTTTCCTGCACAGAGACTGAGTGTGCGAAGATGGGAAAACAATTAACTGTAAGCTGTGTTGGAGGCCATGACACACTTCAGTATCAGGCTGGTGCCTACATGACTGTGGGAAGAAAACTCACAGAAGAAAACAGCTGAACAGACGAATATTGTATCCACACAATAGGTATAAAGGAGCTGGGTTTTTGGGGGGAGAGGGGTTCTTTGTTTCTTTATCAATGCTGGTGTGAGGACTGGTCGTACTGTATTGATCCCTTTGCAAAGGTTTCTTTCAATAAACCTCAGAAAACCAGTTCAGTTTCAACGCTCTCTTTATTTTTCCACAACAATCTTGGCAACGAGGGTGGGATTTCTTGAGTGATTTCTTCTCTGCTTGCATGCTGATCTAGAAGAACCTGCAGATGGACCCAGTGAGTCTGAATAAGCGCTTGCCTTCAAGCAAATTATTGAGGAGACGAGTGCCTGACAGCTGAGAGCAGACAGAGTCACCGCTTAAATCTCAATCGATAAAGAAGCCAAAGTGGAGAGCGGGTGAGACCAACTTGAATTTCTAATTGTAGGACAAATAATTTGATTTAAGAAATTTTAAGAAGTTCTGTAAACACAGTTGATTTAACGTGATCGCCACAGGCAGACGCAGGTTAACAGCATTGTGGGTTACATAAGTGACGTCTTACTGGGGCTGAATTCACAGGTAGACACTAGTTGTCCAGGAACTAACACGGGGAACTCAAAGTCCGAAACAGAAAGACGGCTCAAATTAAGTTTAACTTAAAAAAGTCAAAATGTCCAATCTGTGGAAAAACAAACACGGTGAGGAAAAATTCCAGCAATAAAATGTGTGGATAAATAAGCATGAGTTTCCAAAAAATGGGTATTTCAGTATGAGATATATTAATGCATAAAAAGAGAGAAAAAAAAGAGAGAGAATATGAATATGAGGAGAAAGCAAATTAATTAAAAGGAAAGAAAGAAGTATTCCTGGTTAATGCAGACTGAAAAGATTTTTTCTTGTGGCAAGACAAAGCAAGAATCAGGGAGGGAAAGTGCTGACAGGCAGGGCCAAACATATTTTACTAATCAAATGTCTCAGTGTGTCAAAAGCAGGTAGACCTGGACCTCTGCGAGCACAGAGGCCGGAGCAAAATGACGGACGAATACCATCAACATCATCAGACCTACATCCAGGGCCAGATTTCATTCCACAGCTTCACCTCCACCCTACTTTGGCCGTGAAAAACAAGCTTCAACATCAACCAACCTCCCCCAGCCCACACAAGACACTTTCAGAGCATTGAGAAAACAAAACAGTTCGATTTCAATGCTCAATTTATTTTTCCACAACATTTTCAGATCACACACACAGCCTGTAAAAATAACAGTATTCATAAATTCATGACTCACCAGGCATCAAAAAGTGAAAAACATAATATTCACAGAATGTAGTGCAAGAAAAATGTTTAGTGGCCATCTTGCAGTTATACAAAAATCCCAAATATATATATTGTACAGTAAATATTTAATATTTACACATGGAAAAAAGTTAGCTTAACTTTCAAACTGTGAGTTGTTCATCTGACATTGGATTCATCTCATTTTAAGACCTGAGGCCTGTGCTGTGAAGCAAGATTTGGGCCTACTGACATAACTTCAGGTTTTATTTCTGGGTTTTGAATATTATGAAGGCCATTAACTTCTTACCAGTTTACATCGCTATGGTAACTTTCACTGCAGCCCTAACCTGTTCCGAAGCTGACCAATCAGTTCTCTGGAAAATAGTGTCACCATTCCTGGAAAATCCCTCAGACCTCTGTGCATGGATCGTACGAGGGTTTATAGTTTTTAAATCGCATCTACAGTCTCTGTCCCTGATGAGCATCAGTAATAGATATAGATTCTTAGACCCAGCTTTATTCTGTGATATTGTTTTTCCCTGTTGGGTGCAAATAATTTTATCATTCTATACCCCTTAATATATGATCCTAAAACAGTGCGCCTGTTCTCACTTGTGAACCTTGACAATTATAATCCATCAAATTTTCCTGTGTCATTGATACTCTGTTAACTTAGAGTCGCCCTGTTTTGCTGATTTTCCTTCCTGTCTTCAGATAGGCTACACTTTATTAATATAACAGATCTTCTCCAGTCTTATTGACTAAACACACACAATACTTTTAATAACTACTTTGCAGAGCTTTGTTGCTACACACACATGGACCGGTGCTTTATTGCCAACAGATGTGTAGCTTTCAGCCTATATTTTCTATTTAATTTCTTCATATTTTTCTATAATGTCATATTTTTCTTTGTGTTTGTAAAGTTCGCCAGTAGATGCCTGTTGACCTGTCCATGTTTGGGATTGGTCAGATGCTTATAATACCACCTCTTTCATGTGAATGTGCTTGTTACCATATAGTTAAACCAAGCTGTTTTTAAGTTGATAACTAACTTTGTGTGACGGCTTACCCTGATTGCAGATGTTACAGTAAATGAAACTATAACTGAAAGATATTCCAGTTATGCTAACCTTGTTTCATAGTACACAGCCTGGAAAGATAAGATAAGATGTCTTTATTGCCACTATATACAGTGAAATCACAGGTGCTCTTGCAATGGCATTAAAAAACACACTACATATATCCATACATACACAATCAATTTCAGCCAATCTTAAAAAAACGTACAACATAGGAAGAAACAGAGCAGACAGGGTGAAATAAGGTGCAGTGATAAAAAAAAAAATATTGGCTAACACTTTAAAACACAGCCCGTGACCAAGGGTGTAATTGCCCTAGAGTTAAATGGAATTTCCATGTGTTTTACCTGAAATTACAATGTAATCATATTTACCTACAAATACTTAGCGGTAGATACACTAGAATAAGGGTGTAATAATCCAGGTTTTTACAGGAAAGAAGAAATAATTATACTCTAAATAATTTTAAGTAGTGATTAATTGTAGTTTCAGGTAAATTACATGGAAATTCAATTTTTTTTCTAGGGGAATTACAAACCTATAGTTGCAGGCCGTATTATAAAGTACTACTCAGTCTTCTGCCTTAAATATCTTAGCAATGATATCTCGCATAACATATTAAACATAAAATTCCCCAGCTAATATTAATCCACAAAGTCTAATGCAAATCTAATCTAATAGTCATTAAAAGTCATTAGTTTAAATGGATAAACTACAACACTCTAGTTATAACCTCCCTGTGCTGTTTATTTTTTATTTTATTATAATTATTAGAGGTCCAGTTTTCTTGCTATTTTTTTTTCTTTTAAATTTCTTTAACTAGCTCACAGCATCTTACTGGAAAAATGATAGCAAACAGTATCATAAAGTCACAAAGATTCCTGACTGTTTTAAGATAATCATCAGTATAAAAAGTTTCTCTTACCTTCTCTCTGAGCTTTGAGTAAAATGAGACCAAGATATATGAGAGAGCGACATATGACTATAAATTGTGAGGGGAGCGGTCAAGTGTTGGCTGAAGGCTAGACACACATTTACTGCCCACACTCTTTCAACAATGTGCAGATAAACCTGACAAAACAATCAAGGCAAAAGACGTGAACTGCCAATACAGCAAGAATTAAAGGTGAGAGTTATGGACTTTGTCAAGTTCAATTAAGTTCATAGTTTGTATGCTCATTATTATTTTATAAACATTTTCTTGTTGTAAACTATTTGACGTTCACAACACAGCCCATGTGTTTGTATTTTTCAGTATAAAGAAAAGATCAGGCTGAAGCACTTACAGTCTTCTATTATTATTAGGTGTTATATGAAACAATTTTTGGAGAAAACAAAATGCACAGATTTAATAAAGGCCTTGCAGCATGATGTGTGTTTTAATAATAGTCATGTGAAAAAGAAAGTTTTCACAGAACTGCATAGAGTCCATAGAAAAGAAGAGGGTAAGCAGAGTCACTGAGCAAAAGTGTATTTAGAGTTTTACAACATTAGATAAAATCTGCAAACGTCTCTTTGGACATTCAGATTTTGGTTTTGAGAATGCGTTCACCCACCTAAACACTGTCAATTATAACAAATAAATGACTGGAAGAGCTTTCTGTATCCTGTATTTAAATGTGTCTCCACCTGTTTTACATTTAGAAGCAGAGCAAAACAACAAAAACAAATATACTTTAAAAAAAATTTTAACACAGAAAGCCTGTCACTAAAAACAGGAATGATTGAAGCACTCCTTTGTACAGACCAACACTGCCCTCTACAGCAAACAGATTTTAGCACAGCCTTACATCTTTCCTTTTTGATTATTTTTAGCAATTGTTAATACAGTTCATCCATTGGCATTATGTCGGGACAAGCAAGGCAAGCAGTGCTTGCTTCTGTGTTGCAAAGTAATATGCGTAAAGACTAATTTCACCCTTAGAATAGCTTCTAAAGATATGTGAGCCAATATTGATTTTAAAACATGTGGCTGTTACTTTACATCATGTGATTGGCTTACTTCATTTTTGACTTGTACTTGCCTAACTATTAATAGATTAAATTTGTGTTTGTAAGGTTTGTAAGCTTGTGGTTTGTAAGAGAACAAAGCCCCCATTAAAAAAAAATCCTAGAATGGACAATGTGTGTGATAATGTGTGACACTCTCAACAACTGCTCTTAAATACAGACTGTAAATATGACTGGATAAACACTTTAACCCACCAAATGCTCTGAGAAAGCCTCTGTGGCGTTCATTACAATGAAATTGTATCAACAGCTACTAAAGAGTAGACACAAGCTAAATATGACTGAGGAGAAAAGGAGGCTGTGCTAACATCTGTTCTGCTGTAGAGGGCAGTGTTGGTCAAAGGAGCGCTTCAATCATCTATTTAAAAGGACAGATTTTGAGTTTAATTCATAATTCATACATTTACATGTTTTTCTTTTTTATTTGTTTGTTTTTCTTTTTTGTTTTCTGTGTATTTTTTTCTGGTGGCTGTGGCTCCTGCTACATCCAGTGTGGTGTGCATATTTAAACACTGATCTAGAAAGCATGATCAGTGTTTAAATGTGGACAATTATAGATTAAATCAATGAAATTGATTTAATAAACATATAACTCACACCACTAACGCATCCACCATCCTTGCATTTCCAATGCTTTCTGGCTATTAAACATAGGAGCAGGATTATCTTTGTTCTGGTCACAGTGGGACTTTTCAGGGCTTCTCAGGTCAGTAAGGTGAGGTTATACAGGTCCCTGGGTGGACAGGATGTGATGTAAAGTGACAAATGTGGGGATGTCTACTGGGGTCAGGTCAAACTTATCATTTGACAAAATGCTTCTCACAATAATATACTGTGCTAACACAACTATTTGGATCTCTGCAGGCTAGTATTAAATGCATTATTCTGGGAACCATTCTTATTACTTGTTACATACATTAAGCTAGGAGAATATGCAGTGAAATGTATTAACAGAGGCTGGTTGTTACTTGACTTGAGAGTCTGAAATGTTTCATACGCAGAGGACAAACTGGCAGAAAGACACCAAGGCAGCAGAAATACTCTCCAAACAGTGAATGGCAGTGAGCAAGGCTAATAATACACTTCAGGTTAGTTCACTGTGGTCCATCCCATTAGGGATTTGCTGTATAACTGTTTAGCAGTGTTATGAAGCAAGTGTTTGCACTCTTTACTTAAGGAAAAGTCATACTGTTACTTAAGAAATAGGACAAATATCTTAGCATCCACATTAGTAACTAGAGTAAAAGTACACACAGACTTATAGGCCTTATATTGTTGCAGCCTGGTGATGATTTTTATAGCTTTATTTATAACAAGAATATATTACTAGCTATTAGTAGATTTCTATTTTTTTAGAAATCAGCCAAATAAAAATCATCAAAGTAGTACAAAGTTCAGTTGTTTTACCACTGCTCCTATCTGTTCTCATCTAACGCTATTGGGCATTGTAAGATTAACAGCCTTACAGTCAAAGTGCTTTGAGATGACTGTTATATGCAGATAAAACTGAAATTAGCTGAAACATGTGGCTTTAAGAGTGACACAGGCCCAATCCATAGCAAAAATGGACGTATCTTATCCATGGATGACCTGTGTGGTGACCACTGTTGAGGTACTGGGCTGCTGGTTTTCCCTGATCTTCAGCTCACGATGCATCTGGCACCAGACCAAGGGGTAACACCAAAGTATTTTACAGCAGTCATCACAGAACGAGCCCTGCAGGATGGAGAAGAGGAAGAAGAGAAGAAGAGAGAGAGGATGAAGCAGCAGGAGTTACTGTGGTTTAATTTGTAGCTGTCATGGTTGTAACTGTTTAAAATGTGGGGAATACTACAGTATCAGTAACAGCACTGGCTTCAAAATGAAGAGGGCCTGTAAGTGTTGGTTTAAGACTGTTCACACAGATTCTTCATTATTCTGGACTCAAATCAACATGGCTAGAAAGGGACACATACACAGGAGGCGGCCTCTTGTGCAGCCAAAAACAGCTCCTCCATTTCCTTTAACCTTTATCTGTCTGTAGCCTGTTTCCTTGATGTTAAGGATCAGGATGGCTGTGTGTGACTACGCCGGGGTGGGGGGCTGCAGTGGAGCAGGATTTAGAGATGTTTCCTTTTCATCACTATGAGACTGTGGAAACAAACTGTAAATACAACAGTCTGATTTAAAGTAATCTCAGTGTCCACTTGGTGACTGTCAGCCAAATTTCTCTTCTTTGAGCTCTGCTTTGGTCTCTTTCTCTTTCGCTGCTAAAAGCTCCACTATATTCACTAACTATCAGCCATTTGATGCTGGGCAGGAACACTTACCTGCTACAGCTGGAAACAGGGCTGATGAAAGCAGTGAGAACATAAACAGTAAAGCTGTGGCCTTTAAAAATGCTGTGTAGAGTTACATGATCAAATTTCTGAGAGTTAGGCAAAACAAGCAGCCATAGGTTCCGTTTTCTTCCCCACACTCATAAATAAGAGTTACAAATTTGAATGTTACATTTCCTCCTTCTCTAATTTGGATGTCAAGCCCTTATACCCTCTGCACGTTCCGTTAATACAAATGTGCCTCAAAGTCCTTGATCCAGTTCCCTTTTCTGACTGCACTGCATGATATGATAACAGTATGCTGGCAACAATGCGACCCACAAACTAACAACAAGGCTGCTGGAATTGAGGCTGAAGGGGAAGGATCTTCAAACAGAGGAACCCTAAAGGGATTTGTGTCTCCTCCCAGGACTGAACCAGGGATTTTATGATTGTTAGGTGAATGTGTAACCCACAACAATAATCACACTATGGAGCCACTGTCACAGTTTACAGATGCAGTTTACTAATGTGAGCTGTTAACTTAGCACTCTATCCTGTCATCCAAACAGGGTCATTTCTAACTCAGAAAAACCCAACATGGTGATGACCATAAAGCTGAAGTAGAAACATGAAAATGCAGAATTCTCAAACCGATGGGTGACATCTGTAGGGGTCATTAGGTTGGCCAGAAATGAGCTGTTCACATTTAATAAAAATCTACGATATGTCACAGTGATATCACAGTGATGTCACAATGGCCACAGCCATCTTTTAAATGTAGTCTATAAGATCCCCCTCCTCCATCTCTAACCCAGCCTTACAGGGATGTTGTGGCGCTCTCTGATGGACTGGCGGAGTAAACAGGAAACCACACCACAAACATCCAGGAGTGGCATGCAGAAGCACCATCCATGTTTACTGGCTGTATCACACTGCATGCAGGGGAAACACCAATATCCGAAGCAACCTAAAAAGAAGAACAGAAATACAATATCAGAGTATCTATATTTAAATCTTGACGTGTTTCTGGATGCATTTAGCAGCTTTTAAAAAATCCCTCAGGATTTGGTAGAAACTGAAAAAAAAAAATTTTAAAAGAGAGAGAGGGAATGATAATCTGGTAATCTTGCCTGTGTCTGGTCCTCATACATTTCAACAGGTTTCAGTTAGTTTTCTGGGTACTTAAACACTTCTCCTTCTTGTTGTTGTCAGTTATGTCTTGTTTCCTGTGCATGTGCCTCTGTTCTTCTTCTAATAATCTGGTTTTGTTCTGTTTGGTCATTTCATTGCAAGGGTCATTGTTTTTCCTGTAATTTTCAGCTTCCATTTGCTTGCATTGTTTACATGAGTTTGTTCAAATAAGATAAATTTAATTACCTGCCAGTGGGTCTGTGGGAGGAACCCAGAGTACCCGCAAAAATACCCATGCAGGCACAGGGAGAATATGCAACAGTGTTAACCACTCCACCACTGTGCCGCCAGAGCATAAAAGCTCCTGTACCAATTGAAGAAACTTGATTTTCTGAAAAAAATTTCTACTAATTGGACATTTTGGTCAGACAGTCCCAGATTCAGACACTCTGAAAGTCTGAATCAAAGTCTGAGGAGATGGTTGATTCAGAAATCACTGCTGTTTGTAGAGTTTGCTAGGTTAACTTACAGGTCTCCATATCAGAGCAGCAATCACACATGTTGGTGCTCCATTGCCCAGAGTTTTGAGTGGTGGTAACTGTCACCACCTGGGTGGGCTGCTGGTGGACAGCCATACCTGGAGGAAACAAGGCAGAAATGGAGACACCTAGTGAAGGGTTGTAGTGGTTATAGCTCCTGTGTATAGAGAAATCCAAGGCTAGAATATGAAAAAGGTAACGGACTGCAGTGTTGTTACATGTTTCCTGGTTCGTGTAAATCACTACAAAGATCTGGAGTGAGATGTACAAATGATCTGTATGCGGTGCACACAAAAAAGTTCACCATGTAACAAATAGATAAGCTAAGGCCTCCACCTGTCCTCTGGACCTCATGCCAACAACCTTCCTCAAGTCATGCCTACTCACCCTGCGATAAATGGTCACATGAAGCTGATTATCAACTCGCTAAGCGACTTAAGACGCTACTGAAAAACTTTAGTCCTCCTACTCTCTCGTCACAAGGGTCTGAGGGATTTTCCAGAAATGGTGACACTATCTTCTGGAGAATTCATTAGTCAGTAGGTGGTGCTTTCATACCTGTTGATCTCTAATCTAGGTTACCATGGCAATATATCGCAGTAAGAAGTACAGAAAACCCAGCTTTAATGCTGAAGTTACCTGAATGAGACGAAATCCTGCTTCGTAGTATAGGCCTCTGGTACCCTCAGTCCTCAAAACAGCTACTGTCTCCCCCATTCTCAAAAAAGCCTGGTTTGGGCCCTGATTACCTCAATAACTACTGCCCAGTTTCAAAACTTTCATTCATCAATCAAATCCTGGAAAAAACAGTCACAAACATCTCAAATTTTTTCCGATCTGCCTTCAGAGTGCATCACAGCACCAAGACTGCTCTCATTAAATGACCTGCTGATTGCTGCAGACTCTGGCTGCATTAGCATCTATTCTGGACCTTTCAGCAGCTTTTGACACAGTCTCCTTGAACACTTTATGGCTACATTGGCCTTACTGGTGTAGCATTCTTGCTGACAGGGCACCTTATGTCACCTGGAGAGCTTCATGCTGCTCCTCTTCTTTTCATCATTTACATGCTCCCCCTTGGTCAGATCATCCACCACTATGGGCTAAGCTCCCGCTGCTATGTTGAATATACACAGCTATATATCAGCACTAAACCCTCCAGTCAGCTCCCTCCTCTGTCCCTTTTCAACTGCCTGAAAGTAAAAAAACCTGAATGTTAACCAACTGTCTCAAACAGTGGCTCCAGAAAGTGGCTGATCTTTGCCTTGATGTGGATGGATGCTCCATCTCACCATCTCAGGAGGTCCACCCTTTCATTCTCATCACATATCAGATTCATCTCTAAATTTGTCTTCTACCACCTGAAAAACATCTCCAGACTCTGGACATTACTCTCAAACCCTGCAGCTGAAACCCTCATTCATTACCTCCCATTTGGACAGTTGTAGTTGTATCCTGTTTGTTCTGCCTCTCAAAGCCCTGGACATGCTGCAGTATGTTCAGAGCTCAGCTGTCAGAGTTTTTATATGTACTAAGTCCCGGCAACACATCACCTCCACCCTTATGCATCTCCACGGGCTCCCTGTCAAGTCCTGTATCTCCTATAAGGTCCTCGTCCTCACCTACAAATACCTACATGCCCTTGCTCCCCAGTACTTATTAATTTCAGAAACAAAGTTCATTTCAGGCTGATACATTAGCAGGCCACCGGGAGGAGGCCCCGGGGCAGACCCAGGACACGCTGGAGAGATTATATCTCTCGGCTGGCCTGGGAACGCCTCGGTGTTCCCCCGGATAAGCTGGAAGAGGTGGCCGGGGTGAGGGAGGTCTGGGCTTCTCTGCTTAGGCTGCTGCCCCCGCGACCCGGCCCCGGATAAGCGGAAGAAAATGGATGGATGGATGGACATTAGCAGTTTAAAATACTGCAATGACACTTCCCCCGATTTATTTTTTTTAAGTAAAAGTGAAACAGTTGTAGGCTGTCACTTATATGGTGATGGATGCATTTATTTAGCTTTTTCTAGCTGTAATGAAATACTGTCAGACAGCACACCAACATACCTGTGAACACTCACAAATATTTTCATGCATTACTAAATCACCCAGTTTATGTCTACAAGACCATCAGACTACCTGACATGGCATCTCTAACTTTTGTGTTTGACAACATCACAGGAACGCTAACTGAAAATGTTTGTGTTACGTCACTGCACGTATCATAAACCTAATTTAAACTAAAAATGTTTTAATGTATTGCTATGACACCTACTCAACCAAGGTATTGTAATTTATCATGATAATTACATTATTTACAGTTATTATGGTGTACCTTGATGATCTGGTTTGATCTCCGATGTGCCTTAGCACCTAACAGGTTGAAACCAGTATGATGCTGTAAGCAGGTTAACAGGCTCCTATTAGTCCTGTATGCTTCACTCTTGTAGAGGCCTGTCTGTGAGGCAGACAGTGAGCAAGAAAATGTGAATTACAGACTACAGTATGATGAGAAATGGGGGCTGAAATGTGAGGAGATTTAAAAATGTGCAGACTTAGGAACATATCGTAGATTTTTATTAAATGTGAACAGCTCATTTCTGGCCAACCTAATGACCCCTACAGACTGTTGAATACAGTTGTTGGTATAATTTGTTCCAAAAAATCAAAACATGTGTGAGAGATATGGATCAAGAAATGACGGCGGAGATGGGGGGCAGAGTTCTTGATTAAGATAAGAAAGGCACTTCTGGCCACTCCCTTGTTTCCCGGGGGTTTTAGCACAGATTTTACATCAGATGCTCTCTCCATCTACCCAGGATTGGGACCAGCACTACAAGAACACTAGCTTGTGACCCAGCCTGGACTGGAATACAAAAAAAAAAAAAAACAACACTAAAAATTTGTGTCCAGCAATACAAATCACTAGGTTAAAGGTCACAGGACAATATCACAAACTTCCGTGAGACAAGGGCCCTATACTGTGAAGCCAGATTTTGGCTTATCCAGGTAACTTATCCAGGTAACAGCGTTAACCCTGGGTTTTCTATACTACTGTTAGAAATAAAATAGTTAAATTGAGCTTTTGTGTGATTTTTATATACATTGAAATTGTGCTTAATTAGGCTTAATAAAATAGTTGGAAGAAAGTAGTTTTTAGGTAAAAAAAAAAACCCCACATTGTAAAGGGATAAGAGAAGGCCAGACTGAGTTAAGTGCAGAATGACCTGAAACATGCTCACACAGCACAAATAGACAAAGTCAAGGTGAAATCCGAACATAATGTGCTAGACTTAGACAGCATAAGTAGAAACAGAGACTGAGAATTGGAGCTTCATATCAAAACTTAGTAAGGACAGGCAGGGAGGTGTTTTCTTTCTATATCTTACAGGAAGGAGCCAGATGGGAGGACGAAGTCGGTTGTTATGCAGGACGATGAAGAAGAAGACCAATAAGAGAAGGCCAAGTCCAAACCATGGCTCTTCTCCAGGGATAGCCAATCACAATAATATTTTGTTTTGAATGCATTATAAAAACTGTTGTGCCCAGTT